>PVKZ01006557.1:0-33614 GCA_004027375.1 Macroglossus sobrinus | reverse complement strand
AACAGGATACTTTGGGTTTCTGGCATCTCCAGGCATGGACTTATCTTCAGCTCCAGGCAAGGGCTTATCTGTGCAGGCATCTTCGGGTTTATCTTGTGTTTGCTCTTCTGGACTTTCCTAGGAGCCTAGCAAGACTTGTGAGACTTATGTTCAAAGGTTAACTTCTCAGTTAAACTTTCCTATGAGTTGGCTCCCAACACGGGTTAATCTTACAGTAAGGCTTAGGCAAAGCTCAGGTTTATGCTTAGGGTTAGGTTTACAATTAAGTTTAGGGTAAGGTTTAGGATTAGCATTAGGGAAATGTTAGGGTTAGGAATTAGTTTAGAGTTAGAGTATTTTTTTTTGAGTTAGAGTTAAGTATAGGGTTAGACTTAGGGTTAGTGTTAGAGTTAGCTTAGTTTTAGGGTTAGATTTAGGGTTAGGAATAGGTTTATGGTTACTGTTTGTGTTAGGCTTATGTTTAGAAAGAAGTTTAGAGTCAGAGTGCCGGTTAGGGTTAGCATTAGGTTTATGGTTAGGTTTAGGTTTAAGCTTAGCATTAGCCTTAGGGATAGTCTAGTGTTAGAGTTAGTGTTAGGGTTAGGGCTAGGGCTACGGTTAGGGTTAGGGTTAATGTTACGGTTAGTGCTAGGGCTAGGTTTCGGCTTAGGGTTAGTTTTAGGGTTAGGGATAGGGCTAGGGCGAGTATTATAGTTAGGTTTAGGGTTAGGGCTAGGTCTAGGGTTAGTGTTTTAGGGTTAGGGCTAGGGCTAAGGTTAGGTTTAGGGTTAGGGATAGGGTTAGGGCTAGGGCTAGCGCTATGGTTAGGGTTAGGGTTAGCGTTAGTGTCATGTGTTAGTGTCATGTTTAGGGTTAGGATTGGAAATAAGTTTAGAGTTACAGTACCGGTTAACATTACTGTTAAGCTTAAGCATAGGCTTAGTCTTAGGTTAGGGCCAGCTTTAGACATAGGGTTAGAGTGGGGGTTAGTGTTAGGGTTAAGCTCAGGTTTAGGATTAGGTTTATTTTTAGAATAAGTTTAGGGTAGGTTTAGGTATGCGTTAGGGTTTGTGTTGGGATTAAGAATTCATTTAGAATTAGAGTACCCTTTTGAGTTAGAGTTAAGTATAGGGTTAGATTTGGTTTAGATTTTCAACTAGTTTAGGGTTAGGGTTAGGGTTAAAGTTAGGGCTAGAGATAAGGTTAGAGATAGGGGTAGAGTTAGGGCTCGGGTTTGCGTTAGGGTTAGCATTAGTCTCAATTTTAGGGTTAGGACTGGGAAAAATTTAGAATTAGAGTACTGGTTAAATTACTGTTAAGCTTAGGTCTAGGATTAATGTTAGGGTTAGGGTCTACTTCAGAAATAGCGTTAGAGTGAGGATTAGAATTAGGGTTATAGCTAGGATTGCATTTACAGTAAGAGTACAAGTTTGGGTTAGGGTTAGGCCTATGGTTAGGCTTAGGGTAAAGCTGAGTTTCTGGGTAGGGTTAGGTTTAGAATTAAGTTTAAGGTTAGGTTTAGGATTAGCTTTAGGTTTAGGATTAGGGTTAACATTACTGTTAATTTCAGTCCTAGGATTAATGTTATGATTAGGGTCAGCTTTAGGGATAGGTTTAGGGTGACGGATAGAATTAGGGTTATAGTTATGAATGCATTTAGAGTTAGAATACCAGTTTGGGTTAGGGTTAGGCTTATGGTGAGACTTAAGGTAATGCTCAGGTTTAGGTTGGGATAGATTTAGAATTATGTTTAGGGTAGGTTTTGGATTAGTGTTAGGGTTAGTGTTAGGGAAAGGAATTAGTTTCGAGGTAGGGTACCCTTTTGAGTAAGAGTTAAGTATAGAATTAGGGTTAGGGTTAGGTTTTGAGCTAGTTTAGGGTTAGGGTTAGGGTTAGGGCTAGGGCTATGGTTAGGGTTAGTGTTGTGGTTACGGCTAGGGCTACGGTTAATGTTAGGTTTAGATTTAGGGCAAGGGCTAGGGTTAGGGTTAGTATTAGAGATAGGGCTCAGATTAGGATTAGGGTTAGCCTTAAGTTAGTGTCATGGTTAGGGTTAGTACTGAAAATAAGTTTAGAATTACAGTACCGACTAACATTACTGTTAAGCTTAGGCCTAGGATTAATAGTAGGGTTAGGGTCAGCTTTAGGGATAGGTTTAGAGTGAGGGTTAGGATTAGGGTTATAGTTAGGAATGTATTTAGAGTTAGAGTAGCAGTTTGGGTTATGGTTAAGTTTATCTTTAGGCTTAGGGTAAAGCTCAGGTTTATGGTTAGGATTAGGTTTAGAATTAAATTTAGGGTTAGTTTTAGGGTAAGGGCTAAGGCTAGTGTTAGGGTTAAAGTTAATATTAAGGCTAGGGCTAGGTTTAGGGTTAGGGTTAGGTTATGGTTAGGGCAAAGGCTAGGGTTAGGGTCAAAGTCAGGATTAAGCCTAGGTCTAGGTCTAGTGTTAGGGTTAGGGTTAGGGCTAAAGGTAGGGTTAGGGTAAAGGTTAGGGTTAGGGCTAAAGGTAGGGTTAGGGTAAAGGTTAGGGTTAGGGTTAGGGTAAAGCTGTGTTTTGGGTTAGGGTTAGGGTTAGGGCTAGGGCTAATGTTAGGGTTAAGGTTCTGGTTAGGGTGAGGGCTATGGCTAGGGTTAGGGTTAAGGTTAGGTTTAGGGATAGGGTTAGCGCTAGGGCTAGGGTTAGGGTTAGGATTAGGTTTAGGTCTAAGACTAGGCTTAGTGTTAAAATTAGGGTTAGGGTTAGGGTTAGGGTTAGGGCTAAAGTTAGAGTTAGGGTTAGCTTTAGGGCAATAGATAGGGTTAGGTCTAGGGCTAGGGTTAGCTTTAGGTTTAGTGTTAGGGTAAGGCTAGGGTTAGGGTTAAAGTTATGGTTAGGGCTAGGGCTAGGTTTAGGGTTAGGGTTAATGTTAGGCCTAGGGCTAGGGTTTGGATTAGGGTTAGGGTTAGCGTTAGGGTTAGGGTTAGGGTTAGGGCTAGGACTAGGGTTAGGGTTAGGGTTAAAGTTAGGGTTTGGGATATGTTTAGGTTTAGGGTTTGGGGTACATCTAAAGCTAGGGTTCGTGTTAGCTTTAGGGATGGCCTAGGCCTAGTTTTAGGCTTAGGGTTTAGTCTAGGGCTAGGGTTAGGGTTAGGTCAGGGTTAGGGTTAGGGCTAAGGTTAGGGTAAAGTTTTCGGTTAGGGTTAGGGCTAGGGCTAAGGCTAGGCTAGGGTTAGGATTAGGGTTAAAGTTATTGCTAGGGATAAGGTTAGGGTTAAGTTTTCGCTTAGGTTTAGGCCTAAGTCTAGGGTCAGGGTTAAGGTTATGTTTACGGTTAGGTTAGGTCTAGTGCTAGGGTTAGGGTTAGGATTAGGGTTAGGGCTAAGGCTAAGGTTAGGGTTAAGATTTTGGTTAGGGTTAGGGCTAGTGCTAGGGTTAGGGTTATAGTTAGAGTTATGTCTAGGGCTAGTGTTAGTGTTAGGTTTAGGTTTATGGCTAGTGCTAAGGTTAGGGTTAAGATTTGGGTTAGGGTTAGGGCTAGGCCTAGGTTTAGGGTTAAGGTTAGGTTTAGGGTTAGAGTTAAGGCTAGGCTAGGGTTAGGTTTAGGTTTAGTTTTAAAGTTAAGGTTAGGGCTAGGACTAGGCATAGGTTTAGGGTTAGGGTTAGGGTTAGGGCTAAAGCTCGCGGTAGGGTTAGCATCAGTGCTAGGGCTAGGGTTAGGGTTAGGGTTACAATTAGGGCTAGAGCTAGGGTTTGGGTTAGAGTAAGTTTAGCCCTAAGTCTAAGGATTGGGTTAGGTTTAGTGTTAGGGTTAGGTTTAGGGCTAAGGCTAGGTTTAGGTTTACTGTTTGGGCTAAGGTTAGGGTTAGGGTTAGGGTTAGGGTTAGGTCTAGGATTAGGGTTAGGGTTAGTGTTAGGGTTAGGGATAGAAGATCTAGGGCCAGGGTTAGGATTAGGGATAGTTCTAGGGCTAGGCCTAGGGTTAGGGTTAGGGTTAGGGATAGGTCTAGGGCTAATTTTAGAGTTAGGGTTAGGATTAGGGCTAAAGCTAGGGTAGGGTTAGCTTTAGGGCAAGGGGTAGTGTTAGGGTTAGGGTTAGGGCTAGGGTTAGGGCTAGAGTTAGTGTTAGGGTTAGGGTTAGGACTTGGTTTAGTGTTAGGGTTTGTGTCATGTTTCGTTTTAGGCTTTAGAATATTTTAGTGTTACAATACGGGTTAACATTTCTGTTAAACTTTGTCCTAGGATTAGTGTTAGTTTTAGGGTCAGCTTTAGGAATAGGGATAGAGTGAGCGTTAGGATTAGGGTTATAGTTAGGAATGGATTTATAGTTAGAGTACCAGTTTTGGTTAGGGTTAGGCTTATGTTTAGGCTTAAGTTAAAGCTCAAGTTTAGGGTTAGGGTTAGGTTTAGAATTAAGTTTAGGGTTAGGTTTAGAATTAGCATTAGGGTTAGTATTAGAGTTAGGAATTAGTTTAGACTTAGAGTACCCTTTTGTGTTAGAGTTGAGTATAGATTTAGGGTTAGGGTTAGGTTTTAAATTAGTTTAAGGTCACGGTTAGGGCTATGGCTAGCGTTAGGTTTAGGGTTATTGTTAGAAATAGGGCTAGTGTTACGGTTAGGGTTAGGGCTAGGACTTGCGTTAGCATTAGGGTTTGGGTACGTCCTAGGCTGGGGTTAGGGTCAGGGTTAGGGTTAGGGCTAGGGCTAGGTTTAGGGTTAAGGTTTCGGTTAGGATTAGGTCTAAGTGTAGGTTTAGACTTAGGGTTAATATTGGGGCTAGGTCTGGCATATGAGTTAGGTTTAGGGCTAGGGTTAGGTTTGGGTTAGGTTTACGTCTAGGGCCAGGGTTAGGGTTAGGGAAAGGGCTACGGCTAGGGCTCGGGTTAGGGTTAGGGTTAGGGTTAGGGTAGCACTAGCATTAGGTTTAGGGTTAGGTTTAGGACTAAAGTTATGGTTAGGGTTAGCTTTAGGTCAAGGGCTAGCTAATTTTAGCTTAGGGTTTGGTCTAGGGCTAGGGTTAGGACTCGGGCTAGGTTTACGGTTGCGTTAGAGTTAGGACTAAAGCAGATTTAGGGATAGCTTTAGGGCTAGGGCTAGGGCTAGTGTTAGGGTTAGTGTTAGCGCTAGGGCTAGGGTTAGGTTTAGGTTAGGGTTAGGCGAGGCTAGGGTTAGTTTTACTGTTAAAGTTCGGGCAAGGTCTTAGGTTAGGGGTAAGTTTTTGGTTAGGGTTAGGGCTAAGGCTAAGGTTTGTGTTAAGGTTGGGTTTCGGGTTACGGTTTGGATTAGGGTTAGGGATAGGTTTAGTGTTAGGTTTAGGGTAGGGCTAAAGCTAGGGTTAGGGTTAGCTTTAGGGTAAGTGTTAGGGTTATGGTTAGGGTTAGAGTTAGGGCTAGGGCTAGTGTTTGGGTTAGGGTTAGGTTTACGGATAGGTCTAGGGTTAGTGTTAGTCTAAGGCTAGTGTTAGGTTTAGTGTTAGGGCTAGGGTTAGGTGTTGGATAAGTGTTAGGGATAGAAATAGAATTAGGGTTTGAATTAGGGTTTTGGCTATGGCCAGGGTTAGGTTTAGGGATAGAGCTAGGGCTTGGGCTAGGATTAGGGTTAGGGTTAGAGTTAGGACTAGGGTTAGGTCGAGGGTTAGGGTTAGGGTTAGGTTAGGTGTAGGGCTAGGCCTAGGGTTAGGGTTAGCATAGGGTTATGGCTAGGGCTAGTTTTAGTGTTAGGGTTAGGGTTACTCCTAGGCTAGGGTTAGGGGTAGGGTTAGGGTTAGTGCTAGGGCTAGGTTTTTTGGCAGGATTAGGGTTAGGTCTAGGGCAATGGTTAAGTTTAAGGGTACGGTTAGGGTTAGGGCTAGGGCTAAGGTTAAATTTAAGGTTAGGTTTAGGCTTAGGGTTAGGCTAGGGCAAGGGTAGGGTTGGGTTTAGGGTTAGGGCTAATCGTAGGATTAAGGTTAAAGTCTGGGTTCGGGCTAGGGCTAGGGTTAATGTTAGGGTTAGGTTTAGGTCTATGGCTAAAGTTAGGGTTAAGGCTTCGGTTAGGGTTAGGTTTAGGGCTAGGGTTAGTGTTATGGTGAGGGTTAGGGCAAGGGCTAGGTTTAGGTTTAGAGTTTATGTTAGGGCTAGGGCTAGGTTTTGGGTTAGGGTTATGGTGTGGATTAGGGCTAGAGCTAGGGTTAGTGTTTGGGTTTGTGTAAGGTTAGGTTAATGGCTAGGTCAAGTGTTATGGTTAGGGATAGAGGTAGGGCTAGGGCTAGGGTTAGTTTTATGGTTTAGGTTAGGGCTAGTTCTAGGTTTAGAATTAGAGTTAGGTTTAGGGCTTAAGCTAGGATTAGGGTTACCTTTAGGGCAAGGGCTAGGTTTAGGGTTAGGGTTATGTTTAGTGCTAGGGCTAGGGATTAAGTTATGGTTAGGGTTAGGTCTATGGCTAGGGTTAGTGTTAGGGTTAGGGTAGGGCAAGGCTAATTTTAGGGTTAGGGTTAATGTTAGGGCTAGGCCTAGGGTTTGGGTGATGGTTAGGACTAGGTTTAGGGTTAGGGTTAGGTTTGAGGCTAGAGCTAGTGTTAGGGTAAGAGTTAGAGGTAGGTTTAGGGTTTTGGTTACGGCAAGCACCAGGATTAGGTTTAGGGCTACGGCTAGGCTAGGGCTCGGGCTAGGGTTAGTGTGAGGTTTTGGGTTATGGCTAGGGCTTGTTTAGGGATAGGCTTAGGGTTAGGGCTAAAGCTAGGTTAGGGATAGGCTAGGGCTAAGGTTAGTGTTAGGGCTAGGGTTAGGGTTAAGTTTAGGTTTAGGGTTAGGATTAGCACTAGGGCTAGGTTTAGGGTTAGGTTTAGGGTTAGGGTTAGGTTTAGGGCTAGGGTTAGGGTAAAGGTTAGGGTTAGTGTTCGGGTAGGGTAAAAGTTAGGTTAGGGCTAGTGTTATGGCTATGGGTAGGGTTAGGGTTAGGGTTAAGGCTTGGGCTAGGTTAAGGGTTAGGATTAGCATAAGGGGTAGTTTTACAAAAGGGTTAGATTTAGGATTAGGATTAGGGTTATCGTTACTGTTTTTGTTAGGTTTATGTTTAGAAATAAGTTTAGAGTGAGATGCCGGTTAAGATTAGCATTCAGTTTATGGTTAGGTTTATGTTTAAGCTTAGGGTTTGCTTTAGTGTTATAGGGAAGGTTAAGGTTAGGGTTAGGGTTAGTGTTAGGGCTAGGGTTAGGGTTGGAGTTAGGGTTTGGCCTAGGGCTAGGGTTTGCGTTAATCTTAAATTTATAACTAGGGCTATTGTTAGTGTTAGTGTTATGGTTAGGGCTAAGCTAGGATTAGGGTTAGCGTTATGGTTAGTGTCAATCTTAGGGTTAGGACTGGGAATAAGGTTAGAGTAGCATTACCGGTTACCATTACTGTTATGCTTTGGCCTAGGATTAGTGTTATGGTTAGGGTCAGCCTTAGGGATAGGTATAGGGTGAGGGTTAGATTAGGGTTATATTTAGGAATGCATTTAGAGTTAGATTACCAGTTTGGGTTAGGGTTAGGCTCTTGGTTAGGCTTAGGGTAAAGCTCAGGTTAAGGGTTAGGGTTAAGTTTAGAATTAAGTTTAGGGTAGGTTTAGGAGTAGCGTTATGGTCAGTGTTAGGGTTAGGAAGTAGTTTAGAGTTAGAGTACCCTTTTGAGTTAGAGTTAAGTATATGGTTAGGGTTAGGGTTAGGTTTTCAACTAGTTTATTGTTAGGGTTAGGGTTAGGGTTAGGTTTTGATCTAGTTTGGGGTTAGGGTTAGGGTTAGGTCTAGGGCACGTTTTAGGGTCAGGGTTAGGATTAGGGCCTTTGTCTAGGGTTAGGGTTAGGACTATGGCTACACCTAGTATTAGGGTTTGGGTTTGTGTTAGGGTTAGGAATTAGTTTAGAGTTAGAGTACACATTTGAGATAGAGTTAAATATAGGGTTAGGGTTAGGGTTAGGTTTTCAACTAGTTTAGGGTTATGGGTAGGTTTAGGGCGAGTCCTAGTTTTAGGGTAGGTCTAAGTTTATGTTTAGGGTTAGGGTTAGGGCTAGGGCTAGGTTTATGGTTAGGGTTAGGGTTAGAGTTAGGGCTAGGGCTAAGGTTAGGTTTAGGAATATTGTTAGGGTTAGGGTTAGGGCTAGGGATAAGTTTAGGTTTAGTGTGATGGTTAGGTTTAGGGTTATAATTAGGAATGCATTTAGGGTTAGAGTACCTGTTTGGTTTAGAGTTAGGCTTATGCTTAAGCTTAGGGTAAAGCACAGGTTTAGGGTTAGGGTTACATTTAGAATTAAGTTTAGGGTTAGTTTTATGGTTAGGGCAAAGGCTAGGGTTAGGATCAGTTAGGGTTAGAGCTATGGCTAGGTTTAGTTTTAGGGTTAGGTTTAGGGCTAAATCTAGTGTTAGGTTTAGCTCTACAGCAATTGCTAGGGTTAGGGTTAGGGTTTGATCTAGTGCTAGGATTTTGGTTAAGGTAAGGGATATGGCTAGGGCTAGGGTTAGGTTTAGGGCTAGTGTTAGGGTTAGGGTTAGGGCTAGTGCTAATGTTAGGGTTAAAGTTAGGTCTAGGGCCAGGGTTTGGTTTAGGGTTAGGGTTATGGTTAGGGCTAGGGCTAGGGTTAGGGTTAGGTTTAGGTTTAGGGCTAGGGCTAGGGTTAGGGTTAGGTTTAGGGTTAGGGCTAGGGCTAGCGTTGAGATTAGGGTTAGGATTAGGGTTAGAATTAGAGCTAGGGCTAGGTTTACATTTAGGTTTAGGGTTAGGGCTAGGGCTAGGTTTAGGGTTAGGTTTAGGCTTAGGGCTAGTGCTAGCATTGAGGTTAGGGTTACGATAGGGTTAGGGTTAGGGCTAGGGCTAGTGTTAGGTTATGGTTAGGGCTAGAACTAGGTTTAGGTTAATGTTAGTTTTAGAGCTTGGGCTAGTTCTAAAATTGGGGTTAGGTTTAGGGCTAGGGCTTGTGTGAGGTTTAAAATTAGCATTAGGTTTAGCATTAGCGTTAGGGTTAGATTTATGTATAGGATTAGGTTTATGGTTATTGTTTATGTTAGGTTTATGTTTAGTAATAAGTTTAGAGTGAGATATCCGGTTAGGGTTAACATTAGGTTTATGGTTAGGTTTAGGTTTAAGTTTTGGTTATCGTTAGTGTTAGTGCTAGGGTTAGGGTTAGGGTTAGGGGTAGTGCTAGGGTTAGTTTTAGGGTTAGGGTTTTGTCCATGACTCGAGTTTGGTTTAATGTTAGGATTAGGTCTGGGGCTAAGGTTACACTATGGTTAGCGTTAGCATTAGTATTAGCATTAGGGTTAGATTTAGATTTAGATTTAGGGTTATGGTTATAAGTTGTGTTAGGTTTATGTTTAGAAAAGAGTTTAGAGTGAGAGTGCCGGTTAGGGTTAGCATTAGGTTTGGGTTAGCGTTACTGTTACTGCTAGGGTTAGGGTTTCGGTTAGGGTTATGGATAGGGTTAAGGTTAGGTATAGTTTTGGGTTAGGGCTATGGTTAGGGTTAGGGTGAGGGTTATTGTTAGGGCTAGGGCTAGTGTTAGAATTAGGGTAAGGTTTAGGGTTAGGGTCAGGGTTAGGTTAGGGCTAGGCTTAGGATTAGGGTTAGCGTTAGGGTTAGTGTCATGTTAGGGTTAGTACTGAAAATATGTTTAGAGTTACAATACTGGTTAACATTAATGTTATGCTTAGGCCTAAAATTGATGTTATGTTTAAGGTCAGTTTTAGGGATAGGTGTAAGGTAAGGGTTAGGATTAGGGTTATAGTTAGGAATGAACTTAGAATTAGAGTACTAGTTTGGGTTAGGGTGAGTCCTACGGTTACGCTTAAGGTATATTTCTGGTTTAGGGTTATGGTTACATTTAGAATTAAGTTAGGGTTAAGTTAAGAATTAGAGTTAGGGCTAGATCTAGGGTTAGGATAAGGAGTAGGTTAGGGCTAGGGCTAAGGTAGTGTTCGGGTTAGGGTTAGGGTTAGGGCTAGGGTTAGGGTCATGGTTAGGTTAGGGCTAGGTCTAGTGTTAGGGTCAGGGTTAGGTTAGTGCTAGAGTTAGGGGTAGCGTTAGGGTTAGTGTCATGTTTACGTTTAGAACTGAGAATAAGTTTAGAGTTACAGTACTGGTTATCATTACTGTTATGCTTAGGCCTAGGACTAGTGTTACGATTAGGGTCAGCTTTTGGAATAGGTTTAGGGTTAGGGTTAGGATTAGGGATATAGTTAGGAATGCATTTAGAGTTAGAGTACCCGTTTGTGTTAGGGTTAGTCTTATGGTTAGGCTTACGGTAAAGCTCAGGTTTAGGGTTAGGTTTAGGTTTAGAATAAATTTAGGGTAGGTTTAGAATTAATGTTAGGTTTAATGTTAAGATTAGGAATTAGTTTAGAGTTAGAGTACCCATTTGAGTTAGAGTTAAGTATAGGGTTAGGATTAGGATTAAGTTTTGAACTAGTATAGGGTTAGGGATAGAGCTGGGTTAGAGTTAGGGTTAGAGCTCTGGCTAGGTCTAGGTTAGGATTAGGGTTAGGGTAAGAGCTAGGTCTAGGGTGAAGTTTAGGGTTAGGGTTAGGGTTACGGCTAAGGCTAGAGTTAGTGTTCGGGTTAGGGCTAGGGCTAGGTTAAGGGTTAGGGTTAGGGTTAGGGTTAGGGTTAGTATTAGCATTAGCAATAGGGTTAGATTTATGGTTATGGTTACTGTTTTTGTTGAATTTATGTTTAGAAATAAATTTAGAGTGAGTGTGCCGGTTAGGATTACCGTTAGTTTTATGGTTTGTTTTAGGTTTAAGCTAAGGTTAGCGTTAGTGTGATTGCTAAGGTTAGGGTTATGATTTGATTTAGGACTAGGTCTAGGGTTATGGTTTGGATAAGGGTTAGGGCAAGGACTAGGTTTAGGGTTAAAATTAGGGGTAGGGCTAGGGTTAATGGTAGGGTTAGCATTAGGGTTAGGAATTAGTTTAGAGTTAGAGTCCTCTTTTGAGTTAAATTTAAGTATAAAAATAGGGTTAGGGTTAGGTTTTGAACTAGTTTATAGTTAGTGTTACGTTAGGGCTTGGACTAGGTTTAGTGCCAGGGCTAGAATTAGGTGTAGCGTTAAGGTTAGGGTCGGGCTAGGGCTAAGGTTATGGTTAGGGTTAGGGCTAGGACTAGAATTACATTAGGTTTAGCGTTACGGTTAGCATTAGCGCAAGGGTTAGATTTAGATTTAGGGTTAGGATTATGATTACTATTTCTGTTAGGTTTATGTTTAGAAATAAGTTTAGAGTGAATGTGCTGGTTAGGTTAAGCATTAGGTTTATGGTTGTGTTTAGATTTAAGCTTAGGTTAGTGTTAGTGCTAGTGTTAGGGTTAGGGTTAGGGTTAGGTTTAGGGTTAGGGCTAGGTCTAGGGTTAGGGTTAGGGTTAGGGTTAGAGCTAGGGCTCAGGTTAGGGTTAGGTTTAGTGTTGTGTTAGTGTCATGGTTAGGATTAGGACTGAAAATAAGTTTAGAGTTAGAGTACTGGCTAACGTTACTGTTAAGCTAGGGCCTAGGATTAGTGTTTGGGATAGGGTCAGCTTTAGGTATAGGGTTAAAGTGAGGGTCAGGATTATGGTTATAGTTAAGAATGCATTTCGTGTTAGAGTACCAGTTTGGGTTGGGGGTAGGCTTATGGTTAGGTTTAGAGTAAAGCTCAGGTTTAGGGTTAGGGTTAGATTTAGAAATAGTTTAGGGTTAGGTTAGGGTTAGGGCTAAGACTAGTGTTAGGGTTAAAGTTAGGGATCGCCTAGGGCTAGGTTTAGTGTTAGGGTTAGGGTTAGGGCTAAAGCTAGGATAACAGTTTGTGTTAGGGCTAGGTTTAGGGTTTATTTAAGGCTAGGGCTAGGGTTAAGTTTAGGTTTAGGGTTAGGGATAGGGCTAGGCTTAGGTTTAGGGTTAGAGATAGGGCTCGGGTTAGGGTTAGGTTTAGTGTTATTGTTAGTGTCCTGGTTAGGATTAGGACTGAAAATAAGTTTAGAATTCGAGTAGCTTTAGGGCTAGGGCTAGGGTTAGGTTAGTGCTACCGTTAGGGTTAGGGTTAGGTCTAGGACTAGGGTTAGGATTAAATTTAGGGTTAGGGCTAGGGCTAGATTTAGGGTTAGGATTAGGGTTAGGGCTAAAATTAGGGTTAGGATTAGCTTTAGGGCAAGGGATAGTGTTCGGGCTAGGGCTAGTGTTAGGTTTAGGTTCAGTGTTAGGACTAAGGCTAGGGTTAAGGTTATTGTTAGGGTTATGGCTAGGGCTAGGTTTAGGGTTAGTGTTAATGTTAGGCCTTGGGCTAGGGTATGGGTTAGGGCTAGGGTTAGGATTAAGTTTAGGTTTAGGGTTAGGTTTAGGGATAGGTCTAGGGCTAGTTTTAGAGTTAGGGTTAGGTTTAGTGCTAAGGCTAGGTTTAGTTAGCTTTAGAGAAAAGGCTAGAGTTAGGGTTAGGGCTAGGGTTAGGGTTAGGACTAGGGTTAGTGTTAGGGTTAGTTTCATGTTTAGGTTCAGGTCTTGGAATAATTTTAGAGTTACAGTACAAGATAACATTACTGCTAAGCTTTGTATAGGATTACTGTTAGGTTTAGTTCAGCTTTAGTAATAGGGATAGAGTGAGGGTTAGGATTAGGGTTATAGTTAGAAATGCATTTAGAGTTAGAGTACCATCTTTGGTTAAATTTAGGTTTATGGTTAAGCTTAGGTTAAAGCTCAAGTTTAGGGTTAGGGTTAGGTTTAGAGAAGTTTAGTGTTAGCTTTAGAATTAGCGTTAGGGTTAGTGTTAGAGTCAGGAATTACTTTAGACTTAGAGTAGAGTTAAGAGTTAAGTATAGGGTTAGGTTTAGGGTTAGATTTGCACTAGTTTAGTGTTATGGTTAAGGTTAGGGCTAATGTTAGCGTTAGGGTTTGGGTTAGGGTTAGAACAAGGCTAGGTTTAGGCTTAGGGTAAGGGTTAGGAATATGAATAAGGCTTGGGCGAGGGTTAGGGATAGGTTAGGGTTAAAACTAGGGCTCGGGTTAGGGTTATTGTTAGGTTGGGCTATGGTTAAGGTTAGGTTTAGGTTTAGGGTTCGGGTTAGGGCTAGGGCTAGGTTTAGGGTTAGGGTTAGGGTTTGGTTAGGGTTAGAATTAGGGCTAGAGCTAGGATTATTTTTAGGGTTAGGGTTAGTTTGAGGTTTAGGCCTAGGTCTAAGGATAGGGTTAGGGATAGGTTCAGGGCTAGTGCTAGGGTTAGTGTTAGGGTTAGGTTTAGAGTTAGGTCTAAAGTTAGGGTTAGGTTTCGGGTTAGGGTTAAGGTTACGGCTATGGCTAGGGTTAGGGTTAGGGTTAGGGTACTGCTAGGGTTAGGGTTAGCGTTAGGGCTACGGATAGGTTTTGGGATAGGGTTAGCTTTAGGGTTAGCATTAGCGTTAGATTTAGATTTAGTGTTAGCATTTGCCTTAGGGTTAAATTTAGGGTTAGAATTAGGTTAATGGTTAGGTTTAGGTTTAAGCATAGGGTTAGCGTTAGTCTTAGTGCTTAGGTTAGGGTTATGGTTAGGGTTAGTGCTAGGGCTAGGGTTCGGTTTAGGGTTAGGGTTAGGGTTAGTGTTATGGTTAGGAATTAGTTTAGAGTTAGAGTTCCCTTTTGAGTTAGAATTAAGTATAGGATTAGAGTTAGGTTTAGAGCTAGTTTTTGTTTTGCGTTAGGGTTAGCGTTAGTGTTAGTGTCATATTTAGGTAGGACTGGGAATAAGTTTAGAGTTACAGTACCGGTCTACTTTACTGTTAAGCTTAGGCCTACCATTAATGTTAGGTTTAGGATCAACTTTACGGATAGCGTTAGAGTGAGGGTTAAGATTAGGGTTATAGCTAGGAATGCATTTACAATTAAAGTACCGGTTTGTGTTACGGTTAGGCCTACGGTGAGGCTTAGGGTAAAGCTGAGTTTTAGGGATAGGGTTACGTTTAGAATTAAGTTTAGCTTTAGGTTAAGTATTATGGTTAGGCTTAGGGTTAGGTTAAAGGCGAGGGTTAGAGTCAGGGTTAGGTTTAGTGCAATGGCTATATTTAGGGTAAGGATTAGGGCTCGGGCTAGGGTTAGGTTTAGGGTTAGTGTTACTGTTAGGTTTAAGGCTAGGTCTAAGGTTAGTATTAGGGATAGGTTTAGGGTTAGGGATAGGGTTAGGGTTTGGGTTAGGGTTAGGGTTAGTGTTAGCGTTACGGCTAGGGCTAGGGTTAGGGTTAGAATTAAGGCTACTGCTAGTGTTAATATTAGCGTTAGGGTTAGGGCTATGGTTTGTGTTAGGGTTAGCTTTAGGGTTAGCATTAGCTTTAGGGTTAGATTTAGGGTTAGAATTAGGGTTATGGTTACTCTTTCTGTTAGGTTTCTGTTTAGAAATAAATTTAGAGTAGAGAGTGCTGGTTAGGTTAAACATTTGGCTTATGGTTAGGTTTAGGTTTAAGCATAGGGTTAGCATCAGTGTTAGTGCTAAGGTTAGGGTTAGGGTGAGGGTTAGGGTTAGTTTTAAGGTTAGGAATTAGTTTAGAGTTAGAGTTCTCTTTTGACTTAGAGTTAAGTAGGGTTAGGGTTAGGGTTAGGTATTTAACTTCTTGAGTGTTAGGGTTAGGGTCTGGGCTAGGGCTAGGGTTAGTGCTAGGGCTAGGGTTAGGGTTAGGGTTAAGGATAGGGCTAGGGCTAGGGCTAGGGTTCGGGTTAGGGTTAGGTTAGGGCTATGGTTCAGGTTAGGGTTAGGGTTAGTGCTAGGGATAGAGTTAGGGTAGGGTTAGAGTTAGGGCTAGGGCTAGGGTTAGGGTTAGGTTTAGGGTTAGGGCTAGGGCTAATGATAAGGTTAGGGTTAAGTTTAGGGCTAGGGCTATGGTTAGAAATAGGCTTAGGGTTAGGTCCAGGGCTAGGGTTAGAATTAGGTTTAGTTTTAGGGCTAGGGCTAGGGTTAGTGCTCGGTTTAGGGTTAGGGCTAGGGCTAGTGTTAGGGTTAGGGTTAGGGCTAGGGCTAGGCTTAGGGCTAGTGTTAGGGTTAGGGTTAGGGAGAGGTCTAGGGTTAGCATTAGGGTTAGATTTAGGGCTAGGGCTAGGATTAGGGTTAGGTTAGGTTTAGGGCTAGGGCTTGGTGAGAGTTAGGGTTAGCTTTAGGTTTTGCATTAGCGTTAGAGTTAGATTTAGGTTTAGGATTAGGGTAATGGTTACAGTTTGGGTTAGGTTTATGTTTAGAATTATGTTTATAGTAGAGTGCTGGTTAAGGTTACTATTATGTTTATGGTTATGTTTAGGTTTAAGATTGGGGTTAGCGTTAGTGATAGTCTAGGGTTATGGTTAGGTTTAGGGTTACATCTAGGGTTAGTGTTAGGGTTAAATTTAGGGTTAGGGCTAGGGCTAGGGTGAGGGTAAGGTTTAGTTAGAGCTAGAGCTAGATGTGGGATAGGGTTAGGGTTAAAACTAGGTCAAAGGTTACGTTAGGGTTAGCATTAGTGTTAGCTTTGCATTAGGGTTAAATTTAGGTTTAGGATTAGGGTTATAGTACTGTTTGTGTTAGGTTTTTGTTTAGAAATAAGTTTAGAGTGAGAGTGCTGGTTAGGGTTAGCATTAGGTTTATTGTTAGGTTTATGTTCAAGCTTAGGGTTCTCGGTGTTAGTGCTAGGTTTAGGGTTACGGTTAGTGTTAGGGGTAGGGCTAGTGTTAGGGTTAGGGTTAGGTTTAGGTTTAGGGCTAGGGCTAAGTTTAGGGTTAGGGTTAGGGTAGAGTTAAGAATAGGATTAGGGTTAGGGTTAGGGTTAGGGTTAGTGTTAGGGTTACGGCTAGAGCCAGGGTTAGGTTTAGAAATAGGGATAGGGCTAGGGCTAGGTTACAGTTAGGGTTAGGGTTATGGTTAGGGTTAGGTTTAGGGTTAGGGCTAGGGCTAGAATTAGGTTTAGAGTTAGGGTTAGAGCTAGGTCTAGGTTTAGGGGTAGGGTTAGGGTTAGGGTTAGATTTACGGCTAGGCCTATGGTTAGTGTTAGGCGTAGGGCTCGGGCTAGGTTTAAGTTGAGGGTTTGGGTTAGAACGAGGGCTAGGTTTTGGTTTAGGATTAGGGCTAGTTCTAGGGTTCGGGTTAGGTTTAGGGTTAGGACTAGGGCTAGGATTAGGGTTAGGGTTAGGGATAGGTTGAGGGCTAGGGCTAGTGTTAGGGTTAGGGTTAGAGCTAGCATTAGGGTTAGGTTAGGTTTAGGGTTAGTGTTAGTGTTAGGGTAGGGTTAGGGTTTAGGTTAGGGTTATGTTAGGGTTAGTGGTAGGGCTAGTTTTAGGTTAGGTTTAGGTCTAGGACTAGGGTTAGGGTTAGGGTTAGCATTAGGGCTAGGGAATGGTTTGGGTTAGAGTTAGCTTTAGGATTAGCATTAGCATTAGGGTTAGATTTAGTGTTAGCATTTTCCTTAGAGTTAGATGTAGGTTTAGAATTAAGCTTAATGTT
Source organism: Macroglossus sobrinus (assembly GCA_004027375.1). NCBI lineage: Eukaryota > Metazoa > Chordata > Mammalia > Chiroptera > Pteropodidae > Macroglossus > Macroglossus sobrinus. The sequence continues at coordinate 17,257 of PVKZ01006557.1, read as the reverse complement.
AGGTTTAGGGTTAAGTATAGGTTTAGCATTAGTGTTAGTGCTAAGGTTAGGGTTAGAGTTAGGGTTAGGGCTAGGGCTAGGGTTAGGGTTAGGGTTTGTCTTAAGGTTAGAAATTAGTTTAGAGTGAGAATCCCCTTTTGAGTTAGAGTTAAGTATAGGGTTAGGGCTAGGGTTAGAGCTAGGGCTTTGGTTTGCATTAGGGTTACCGTTAGTGTTAGTGTCATATTTAGGTTTAGGACTGAGAATAAGTTTAGAGTTACCGTACCGGTTAACATTACTCTTAAGCTTAGGCCTAGCATTAATGTTAGTGTTAGGTCAACTTTACTGATAGTGTTAGAGTGAGGGTTAGGATTAGTGTTATAGCTAGGGATGCATTTACAATTAAAGTACCGGTTTGTGTTAGGGTTAGGCCTACGGTTAGGCTTAGGGTAAAGCTGAGGTTCAGGGTTAGGGTTAGGTTTAGAATTAAGTTTAGCGTTAGGTTAAGAATTATGGTTAGGGTTAGGGTTAGGGTTAAGGCGAGGGTTAGAGTCAGGGTTAGGTTTAGGGCTCTGGCTATGGTTAGGTTTAGGGTTAGTGTTAGGTTAGAAATTAGTTCAGATTTAGAGTCCCCTTTGAGTTAGAGTTAAGTATAGGGTTAGGGTTAGGTTTTGAATTAGTTTAGGGTTAGAGTTAAGGTGAGGGCTAAGGTTATCATTAGGGTTAGTATAGGGTTAGAACTAGGACTAGGTTTAGGGTTCGTTTTAGGGTTAGGTTTAGGGTTAAGGCTAGGGCTAGGGTTAGGGTTAGGTTTAAGGCTACTGCTATTGTTAATGTTAGCATTAGGGCTAGGGCTATGGTTTGGGTTTGGGTTAGCTTTAGGGTTAGCATTAGCTTTAGGGTTAGATTTAGGGTTAGATTTTGGGTTATGGTTACTGTTTCTGTTAGGTTCATGTTTAGAAATAAATTTAGAGTAGATAGTGCCAGTTAGTTTAAGCATTTGGCTTATGGTTTGGTTTAGTTTTAAGCATTGGTTTAGCATTAGTGTTAGTGCTAATGTTATGGTTAGGCTTAGGATTAGGGCTACGGCTAGGACTAGGGTTAGGGTTAGGATTAAGATTAAGTTTAGGGTTAGTTTTAAGGTTAGAAATTAGTTTAGAGTTAGAGTTTCCTTTTGAGTCAGAGTTAAGTACAGGGTTAGGGTTAAGGTTAGGTATTTAACTACTTGAGTGTTAGGGTTAGGGTCTGGGCTAGGGCTAGGGTTAGTACTAGGGCTAGGGTTAGGTTTAGGGTTAAGGATAGGGCTAGGGATATGGTTCGGTTTAGGGTTACGGTTAGGGCTAGGGCTAGATTTAGGTTTAGAATTAGAGTTAGGGCTAGGTCTAGGGTTAGCGTTAGGTTTAGTTCTAGGGCTACAGCTAAGGATAGGGTTAGGGTTAGGGTTAGTGCTAGGGCTAGGGTTAGAAATAGGCTTAGGATTAGCTCCAGGTTTAGGGTTAGAATTAGGTTTAGGGTTAGGACTAGGGTTAGGGTTAGGTTTAGGGTTAGAATTAGTGTTAGGTTTAGGGGTATGTTTAGGGTTAGGGTTAGGAATAGGTTTAGGGGTAGGTCTATGGTTAGGGTTAGTGTTAGGGTTAGGGGTATGTGTAGGGTTAGGGTTAGAAATAGGTTTAGGGTTAGGTCTAGGGTTAGGGTTAGTGTTAGGGTTAGATCAATGTCTAGGGTTAGTGTTCGGGTTAGGGTTAGGTTTAGGCCTAGGGCTAGGGTTAGTGTTAGGGGTAGGGCTAGGGCTGTGTTTCTGGTTAGGTTTAGGGCTAGGGCTAGGGTTAGGGTTAGGGTTATATATATAGGGCTAGGTCTAGGGTTAGGGTTAGGGTTATATATATAGGGCTAGGTCTAGGGTTAGGGTTAGCTTTAGATTTACGGCTAGAGCTTGAAAAAATTAGGGTAAGCGTTAGGTTTTGCATTAGCCTTAGGGTTAGATTTTGATTTACGATTAGGGTTATTGTTACAGTTTTGGTTAGGTTTATGTTTAGAAATATTTTAGAGTGAGAGTGCAGGTTAAGGTTAGCATTAGTTTTATGGGTAGGTTTAGGTGTAAGCTTAGGGTTAGTGTTAGCGATAGTGCTAGTGTTAGGGTTAGGGTAAGAGTTAAGGCTAGGGTTAGGGTTAGGGTTAGGTTTAGGGTTAGGGTTAGGGCTAGGGCTAGGCTTTGGGTTAGGGTAAGGGTTATGTCTAGGGCTAGGTTTAAGTTTAGGGTTAGTGTTAGGTTAGAGTTAGGGCTATAGCTACGGTTAGTGTTAGTGTTAGGGCTAGATTAGTTTTAGGTTTAGGATTAGTGCTACGGCTAGGCTTGGGTTGGGGTCACGGTTAGGGTTAGGGTTAGGGTTAGGGTTAGAGTTAGGGCGAAAGCTAGTGTTAAGTTTAGCTTTACAGCAAGGGCTAGGCTTAGGGTTAGGATTAGGGTTCGATCTAGTGCTAGGGTTTAGTTAGGGTTAGGGTTAGGGCTAGGGCTAGGGTTAGGGTTAGGGTTAATGTTAGGGCTAGGTTAGGAATAGGGTTAGGGTTAGTGCTACGGCTAGGGTTAGGGTTAGGGTCAAGGGTAGGGTTACGGCTATCGCCAGGATTAGTTTTAGGGTTAGTTCTATGGCTTGGTTAGGGTTAGGGTTAGGTTTCGGGTTAGGGTAGGGTTAGAATAGGGCAAAGGTTAGGTTTAGTGTTAAGGCTAGGTCTAGGCTAGGGTTAGTGTTAGGGTGGTGTCATGTTTAGGTTTAGGACTGGAAATAATTTTAGAGTTACAGTACTGGTTAACATTACTGTTATGCTCAGTCCTAGGATTAGTGTTACGATTTTGGTCAGCTTTAGGGATAGGTTTAGGGTGAGGGATAGAATTAGGGTTATAGTTATGAATGCATTTAGAGTTAGAGTACCAGTTTGGGTTAGGGTGAGGCTTACTGTGAGGCTTAGGGTAATGCTCAGGTTTAGGGTTAGGGATAGGTTTAGAATTAAATTTTGGGTAGGTTTAGGATTATCGTTAGTGTTAGTGTTAGGGTAAGAAATTAGTTTCATGTTACAGTACCATTTAGTTAGAGTTAAGTATAGGTTTAGGGTTAGGGTTATGTTTTAAACTAGTTTAGCGTTACGGTTAGACCTATGGCTAGCGTTAGTTTTAGGTTTAGGATTAGAAATAGGGCTCGTGTTTCGGTTAGGGTTAGCCCTAGGGCTTGGGTTAGGGTTAGGTTTAGGGTTAGGGTTAGGCTAGGGTTAGGGTTAGGTTTAGGTCTAGGGCTAGGGTTAGTGTTAGGGTTAGGATTATAACTATGGTTAGTGTTAGGGTTAGTGTCATGTTTAGGTTTAGGACTTAGAAAAAGTTTAGAGTTACAGTACAGGTTAATATTACTGTTAAACTTTGTCCTAGAATTAGTGTTAGTTTTAGAATCAGCTTTAGGAATAGGGATAGACTGAGGGTTTGGATTAGGGTTTTAGTTAGAAATGCATTTAGAGTTAGAGTACCTGTTTGGGTTAGGGTTAGGCTTATGGTTAGGCTTAGGGTAAAGCTCAAGTTTAGGGTTAGGGTTAGGTTTATAGAAGTTTAGTGTTAGCTTTAGAATTAGTTTTAGGGTTAGTATTAGAGTCAGGAATTACTTTAGACTTAGAGTACCCTTTTGAGTTAGAGTTAAGTATAGGTTTAGGGTTAGGGTTAGGTTTTAAACTAGTTTAGGGTTTCGGTTAGGGCTAAGGCTAGTATTAGGTTTAGGGTTAGGTTTAGAAATAGTGCTAGTGTTACAGTTAGGGTTAGTGCTAGAACTTGGGTTAGGGTTAGGTTTAGGGCTAGGCTAGGTTTAGGGTTGGGTTAGGTTTAGGCCTAGGGCTAGGTTTAGTGTTAGGGTTAGGGCTAGGGCTAAGGTTAGGTTTAAGGTTTCAATTAGGGTTAGGGCTAGGGATCGGTTTAGGGTTAAGTTTAGGTTTAGGGTTAGGGTTAGGGTCAGGGATAGGGTCACGGTTAGGTTTAAAGTTAGGGCTAAGGTTCTGGTTAGAGTTAAAGTTAGGGCAAGGGCTAGGGCCAGGGTTAGTGTTAGGGTTAGGGTTAGGGCTAGGGCTAAGGTTAAAGTAAGGTTTTGGTTAGGGTTAGCGCTAGGGCTAGGGTTAGGGTTATATATAGTTTTAGGGTTAAAGTTAGGGTTAGGGCTAGTGCTAGGGTAAGAGTTAGGTTCAGGGTTAGGGCTAAGGCTAGGATTAGGCTTAAGTTTAGTGTTAGTGTTAGGGGTAGGGCTAGTGTTAGGTTTAGGTTTAGGGCTAGGGCTAGGGTTAGGGTTAGAATTAGGGTTTGTGATAGGCTAGCGTTAGGTTTAGAGTTAGGTTTAGGGCTAGGACTAGGGTTATTGGTAGGGTTAGGGTTAGGTCTAGGGTTGAGGTTAGGGTTACGTTTCAGTTAGAGTTAGGGCTAGGGCAATGATTATGGTTAGGTTTAAGGTTAGGGCTAAGGCAAAAATTAATTTTCAAGTTAGGTTTCGGGTAGAGCTAGGATTAGTGTTAGGGTTAGGGTTAGGGCTAGGCCTAATGTTTGGGTTAAGGTTTTGATTAGGGTTATGACTAAGGCTAGAGCTAGGGTTAAGCTTAGGTTTAGAGTTAGGGTTAGGTCTAAGGCTAGGGTTAGGGTTAGGTTTAGGTTTAGTGCTAATCTTAGGGTTAGGGTTTACGTTAGCATTAGGGCTAGGACTAAACTTAGGGTTAGGTTTAGGGTTAGGGTTAAAGCTAGGCTTAGGGTTAGCTTTAGGGCAAGGGCTAGGGTTAGGGTTCAGGTTAGGGTTAGGGTTAGGGCTTGGGGTTAAGTTAGAGTTAGGGTTAGGAGTAGGGCCAGGGTTAGGGTAAGGGTTATTGTTTGCATTAGGTTTAGGGCTAGGGCTAGGGTTGGTTTTAGGGTTAGGATAAGTGCTAGGACTAAGGTTATGTTTACGGTACCGGTTAGGGTAAGGGCTAGGGCTTGTGTTAGGGTTAAGGTTAGGTTTAGGGTTAGGGTTAGTGCTAGGGCTAGAGTTAGGTTTAGGTTTAGGGTTAGGGCTAAGGCTAAGGTTAGGGTTAAAGTTAGGGTAACGGGTAGAAATAGGTTTAGATTTAGGGTTAATATTAGGGATAGGGCTAGGGTATGAGTTAGGGTTAGGGCTAGGGTTACGGATAGGGTTAGGGTTAAAGCTAGGGCTAGGGTGCATGTTAGGGTTATGGTTAGGTTTAGGGTTATGGCTAGGGTCAGGGTTAATGTTAGGGTAAGGATAGGTTTAGGGCTAAGGCTAGCTTTTGGGTTAGAATTAGTGTTAGGTCTAAATGTAGGATTCAGGTTAGCTTTAAGGCAAGGGCTGGCTAGTTTTAGGCTTAGAATTATGTTTAGGGCTTGGGTTAGGTTTAGGGTTAGGGTTAGAGATAAGCCTAAGCAAGAATTAGGGATAGCTTTAGGGCTAGGGCTAGGGCTAGTGTTAGGTTTAGGGTTAGCGCGAGGGCTAGGGTTAGGTTTAGTGGTAGGGTGAGGGCAAGTCTAGAGTTAGGGTTAGGGTTAAATTTAGTGCTATTGCTAAGGGTAGGGTTAAGGTTTCGGTTAGAGTTAGGGCTATGGCTAGGGTTTGTGCTAAGGTTAGGTTTAGGGTTAGGGTTAGGATTAGGGCTAGGGATAGGTTTAGTGTTAGGGTTAGGGTTAGGGCTAAAACTAGGGTTGGGGTTAGCTTTAGGGCAAGGGCTAGGGTTAGGGTTATTGATAGAGATGGCTTGGGCTAGGGTTTGCGTTAGGGTTAGGTTTACGGCTAGGTCTAGTGGTACGGTTAGGGCTAAGGCTAGGGTTAGATTTAGTGTTAGTGCTAGGGCTAGGTTTTGGATAAGGTTTAGGTATGGAAATAGGATTAGGGTTTGGGTTAGGTTTTTGGCTAGGGCCAGGTTTAGGGTTAGGGATAGAGCTAGGGCTTGGGCTAGGATTAGGTTTAGGGTTAGGGTAAGTGTAGTGCTAGGTTTTGGGTTAAGTTTAGTATTAGGTCTAAACCTAGGGTTAGGTTTATCTTTAGGGCAAGGGCTAGAGTTTGGTTTAGGATTCAGTTTAGTGTTAGGGCAAAGGTTAGGGTTAGGGCTAGGTCTAAGATTAGTGATAGGGCTAGGATTAGGGCTAGGGCTAAGGATAGGGTTAAGGTTTCGGTTAGGGTTAGGGCTAGGGTTAGAATTAGGGTTAAGTTTAGGTTTAGGGTTAGGTTTAGGGCTAGGACAAGGGTGAGGGTTAGGTTTAGGGTTTGGGATACGGCTAAGGTTAGGGTTAAATTTAGGGTTAGGATTAGAAGAAGGGGTAGTGTTAGGTTTAGAGTTAGGGCTAGGGCTACGTTTAGGGTTAGGTTTAGGGTTAGTCCTAGGCTAGGGTTAAGGTAACGGTTAGGGTTAGGGCTAGGGCTAGGGTTTTGGCAGAGTTAGTTTTAGGTCTAGGGCTAAGGTTGTGGTTCAGGTTTCGGTAATGGTTAGGGCTAGGGCTTGGGTTAAAATTAAGGTTAGGTTTAGGGTTAGGGCTAGAACAAGGGTTAGGGTTAGGTTTAGGATTAGGGCTAAGGGTAGGATTAAGGTTAAATTTAGGGTTCGGGCTGCGGCGAGGGTTAGTGTTAGTGTTAAGGTTAGGGCTAGCTCTAATGTTAGGGTTAAGGGTTCGGTTAGGGTTAGGGCTAGGGCTAGGGTAAGTGTTATGGTTAGGTTAGGTTTAGGGTTAGCTCTAGGGCTATGGTTAGGATTAGGGTTAGGGTTAGGGCTTAGGCTAGGGTTAGGTTTAAAGTTAGGGTTAGGGCTAGGGCTAGGATTAGGGTTAGGGTTAGGGTTAGGGCTAAAGCTATGTTTAGGGTTCGCTTTAGTGCAAGGTCTAGGGTTAGGGTTTAAGTTAGAGTTAGGGTTAGGGCAAGTGTTAGGTTTAGGGTTAAGTTTAATGTTATAGCTAGGGCTAGGGTTTGGTTTATGGTTAGGGCTATGTTTAGGGTAAGGGTTAGGTTTAGGGCTAGGGATAGTGTTAGTTTTATGGTTAGGGTTAGGTTTAGGGTTTCGGCTAATGCCAGGGTTAGGTTTAGAATAGGGTGAGGGCAAGGTTTAGAATTAAAATTAGGGTTAGGGCTAGGGCTAAGTTTAGAATTAAGTTTTCGGTTAGGTTTAGGGCTAGGGCTTGAGTTAGATTTAGGGTTAGGTTTAGAGTTAGGGTTAGGGCTAGGGCTATAGTTTGGTTTAGTTTAGCGTTGGGGTTAAGGTAGCGTTTGGGTTAAAGTTAGGTTTAAGGGTAGGGATAGGTAAAGGTTAGGTTTAATGTTACGGCTAGTGCTTGGGTTTTGGTTAGGGTTAGGGCTAGGGTTCGGGTTCGGGTTAGGTTTAGGGCTAGGTCTAGGTTTAGGGTTAGGGTTAGGGTTAGGGTTACGGTTAGGTTATGCTTACAGCCAGGGTTAGGATTAGGGCTGGGGCTAGGGCTAGGGCTAGGGTTCTGTTTTGTGTTTAGGGTTATGGTTAGGGCTAGGACTAGGTTTAGTGTTAAGGTCAGGTTTAGGGCTAAACGAAGGTTATGGTTAGCTTTAGGGCAAGGTCTAGGGCTAATTTTTGCCTTAGGTTTAGGTCTAGGGTTCGGGTTAGGTTTAGGGTTAGGGTTAGGGTAAGGCTAGGGTTATGTTTAGGGTTAGGGTTAGGTCTAGGCTAGGGTTAGAGTTAGGGTTAATGTTAGGGCCAGGGCTAAGTTTAGCGTTAAGTTTTTGGATAGGGCTAGGGCTAAGTTTAGGGTTAGGGTTAGAGTTAGGGTTAAAGCTAGGACTAGGGTTAGCTTGAGGTCAAGGGGTAGGGTTATGGTTGGGGCTAGGTCTAAGGTTTAAGTTAGGGTTAGGGATAGGGCTAGGGCTATGTTTAGGTATAGGGTTAGTGTCAAGATTATGCTTAGGGTTAGGACTAGTTTTAGGGTTAGGGTTTGGGTTAGGGTTAGGCTTTTGTTAGGGTTAGGGTCAAAGTTAGGTTTAGGGTTAAGGCTAGGGTGAGGTTTAAGGTTAGATTTAGGGTTAGGGGTAGGGCGAGGGCTAGGTCTATGGTTAAGGTTAGGGTTAGGGCTAATCTTAGGGTTAAGTTTTTGGGTTGGGTTAGGGATAGAGCTATGGTTTGGGTTAAGTTTAGATTTAGGGTTAGGGTTAGGGTTATAGCTAGGGTTAAGTGTATGTTTAGGTTTAGAGCTAAGGCTAGGGTTAGGGTTAAATTTAGGGTTTGGTCTAGGGCTACGTTTAGGGTTAGAGTTAGGGTTAGAGCTAAAGCTAAGATTTGTGTTAGCTTTAAGGCAAGGTCTAAGATTATGGTGAATGTTAGGGTTAGGGCTAGGGCTAGAGTTTAAGTAAGGGTTAGAGTTAGGTCCAGTGCTACGTTTAGGGTTAGAGGTAGTGTTAGAATTAGGGTTAGGGCTAGTACTAGGGCTAGGGTTAGGGTTAGGGTTAGGGTTAGGTTTGGACATAGGGCTAGAGTTAGGGTAAGGGTAGGGTTAGGATTAGGGTTAGGCCTAGGGCTATGTTTAGTGTTAAAGTTAGGGTTAGGGCTAAGGCTAAAGTTAGAATTAAGGTTTTGGTTAGGTTTATGGCTAGAGTTAGAGTTAGAGTAGGGCTAGGTTTCGGTTAGGGTTAATTTCATGGCTAGGGCTTGGTTTTGTTTTAGGGTTAGGGCTAAAGTTTGGCTTTGGGTTAGAGTTAGGGCTAGTGCTAGTGTTAGGGTAGGGTTATGGTTACGATTAGGGTTACTGTTAGGGCCAGAGTTAGGATTAGTGATAGGGCTAGGGTTAGGGCAAGGGTTAGGACTCGATTTACGCTTAGGGTTAGGTCTAGGTCTAGGACTAGGGCTAGGTTTAGGGATAGAATTAGGTTTAGGGCTAAAGCTAGGGTTAGGGATAGGTTAAGGGCAAGGGCTAGGGCTAGTGTTAGGGTGAGGGTTATCGCTAGGGCAAGGGTAGGGTTTAGGATTAGAGTTAGGGCTAGGCTAGGATTAGGGTTAGGGTTAAGCTTAGGGTAGGGCTAAGGTTAGGGTTAAGGTTACAATTAGGGTTAGCGCTAGGGCTAGAGGTAGAGTTAAGGTTAGGTTTAGGTTAGGGTTATGGCTTGGGCTACGGTTAGGTTTAAGTTTAGGTTTAGGGCTAAGGCTAGTGTTAGGGTTAAAGTTAGGCTTAGGCCTAGGGCAAGGGTTACGGTTAGGGTTAGTGTTAGTATTAGGATTTGTGCTAGGGCTAGGGTTAGGGTTAGGGTTAAGGTTAGGAATAGGTCTAGGTTAGGGTTAGGTTTAGGGTTAGGGCTAAAACTAGGTTTAGGAATAGCATTAGGACAAGGGCTAGGGCTAGTGTTAGGGTTAGTGTTAGGGCTAGGGCTATGGTTAGGTTTAGGGTTAGAGTTAGGGCTTTGTTACAGTTAGGGTTAGGGTTAAAGTTAGGTCTAGGGCTAAGGTTAGGGTTTTGGTTTCAATTTGGGTTAGGGCTAAGGCTAGGGTTAGGGTTAAGGTTAGGTTTAAGGTTAGCGTTAGGGTAAGTATGAGGCATAGAAGTAGGGCTTAGTTTAGGGTTAAGGTATTGGTTAATGTTAGGCCTAGGGCTAGGGTTATGGTTAGGGTTATGTTCAGGGTTAGTGTTAGGACTAGGCCTAGGATTAGGTTTTGTTTAGGTTTAGGGCTAAGGCTAGGGTTTGGTTAAATTTAGGTTTAGGTCTAGCATTAGTGTTAGGGTTTGGGTTAATGTTAGGGCTAGGGCTTGGTTTTGGGTTAGGGTTAGGGCTAGGGTTAGGGTTAGGGTTAGGGTAAGGCTTGGGCTAGGGCTAGTGTTAAGGTTAGGTTTAGGTTTAGGTCTAGCCTAGGTTTAGGGTTAGGGTTAGCGTTAGGGCTAAAGCTAGGTTTAGGGTTAGGTTAGGGTTAAAATTAGGCTTAGGTCTGGGTCTAGGATTAGGTTTAGTATTAGGGTTAAGGCTAGGCTCTGTTTGGGTTTGGGTTAAAGTTAGGGCTAGGGCTACGGTTACTGTTAAGGTTTTGGTTAGGGTTAGGGCTAAGGCTAGTGTTAGGGTTAAGGTTAGGTTTAGGGTTAGGGATAGGGCTAGGGCTAGGGTTGGGCTTATGTTTACGTTTAGGGCTAAGGCTAGGGTTAGGGTTAAAGTTAGGGTTAGGGATAGGGCTAGGAATAGGTTTAGGGTTAATGTTAGGCTAGAGCTAGGGTTTAGGTTAGGGTTTGGTTTAGGTTTAGCATTATGGCTAGGCAAGTGTTAGGGTTAGAGATAGAGCTAGGGTTAGGGTAAGTGCTAATACTATGGTTAGTTTTCAAATTAGGGTTAATATAAAGCTAGGGTTAGGGTTAGCTTTAGTGCAAGGGTTAAGTTTGGGATTAGGGTTAGGTTAGAGCTAAGGTTAGGTTAATTTTAGGATTAGGGTTAGGGCTAGGGATAGGGTTAGTTTTAAATTTAGGGTTAGGGTTAGGGCTAGGTTTAGGGTTAGGATTAATTTTAGGGATAGGGCTAGGGTTTTGAATGGGTTAGGGCTAGGGTTAGGGATAGAATTAAGGTTAGGTCAACGGCTATGGTTAGAAATAGGGTTAGGGTTTGGTTTAGGGTTAAGGCTAGGGCTAGGTTTAGGGTTAGGTTTAGAGTTATGACTAAAGCTAGGTTTAGGGTTAGCTATAGGGCACATGCTAGGGCTAGTTTTAGGCTTTGGGTTATGTCTAGGGCACGGGTAGTGTTAGGTTTAGGACTCAGAGTAGGGCTACGTTTAGGGTTAGTGTTAGGGTTAGGTCTAGGGCTAGGGTTTAAGATAGGGTTAGGGTTAGGACTAGGGCTAGGGTTAGGGTTAGGGTTAATGTTAGGATTAGGGTTATGGCTAGGACTAGGTTTAGTGTTAGGGTTAGGTTAATGAATAGGTTTAGTGTTAGGTTCAATATTAAGACTAGGGGTATGGTTTGGGTTAGGTTTAAGGCTAGGTTTAGGGTTAGGGTTAGGTCTAGGGCTAGGGTTAAGGATAGGGTAAGGGTTAGGGTTAGGGTTAGGTTTACGGCTAGGGTCAAGATTAGGATTAGGGATAGGGCTAGGTCTAGGGCTATGGTTAGGATTAGGGTTAGGGTTAGTGTATGGCTAGGTTTAGGGTTAGAGTTACTGTTAGGGCTAAACCTAGGTTTAGGGTTAGCTTTAGGGCAAAGGCTATGGCTAGTTTTAGGCTTAGGGTTAGGTAGGGCTAGAGTTAGGTTAGGGTTAGAGTTAGGGCTAATCTAGGGTGAGGGATAGCATTAGGGAAAGAACTAGGGCTAGTGTTAGGGTTAGGGTAAAATTTCGAACTAGGGCTAAGTTTAGGGTTAAGGTTTCGGGTAGGGTTAGGGCTGTGGTAGGGTTAGGGTTAAATATAGGTTATAGATAGGGCTAGGTTTAGTGTTAAAGTTAGGCTTAGGGGTAAGGCAAGGTTAGGTTTAAGGTTTCGGTTAGGGTTAGAGCTAGAGCTAGGGTTAGTTTTCAGGTTTCGTTTATGGTTAGGGTTGAGGCTAGGGATAGGGTTAGGTTTAGGGTTAGGGTTAAAGTTAGGATTAGGGCTAGGTGTAGGTTAAGGGTTAGGGTTAATGTTAGGGATAGGGCTAGGATTTGGGTAGGGTTAGGGCTAGGGTTAGGTTTTCGGCTAGGGCAGGGTTACGATTAGGGACAGGGCTAGAACTAGGGCTATGGTTACGGTTAGGGTTAGGGTTAGAGCTAGGTATAGGCTTAGGTTAGGGTTAGGATTAGGGCTAAAGCTATGGTTAGGGTTAGCTTTAGGGCAAGGGCTAAGGCTAGTTTTAGGCTTAGGTTATGTCTAGGGCTAGAGTTAGGGTTAGGGTTAGGGTTAGAACTAGGGCTAAGTTTAGGGGTTAGGGTTTGTTTTAGGGCTAAATCTAGGGTAAGGGATAGCATTAGGGCAAGGGCTAGGGCTCGTGTTAGAGTTAGGGTTAGGGCTAGGGCTAGGGTTAGATTTAGGTTAGGGTTAGGTCTAGGCTAGGGCTAGGGTTAGTGTTAAAGTAAGGATTAGGGTAAAGCTAGGGTTAGGGTTAGATTTAGAGCAAGGACTAATAGTAGGGTTAGGGTTAGGGTTAGGGCTAAAACTAGGGTTAAGTTTAGATGTAGGGGTAGGGCTAGACTAGGGCTAGGGTTAGTGTTAAAGTTAGGGGAGGTTAAAACCAGGGTTAGGGTTAGCTTTAGCACAAGGGCTTGGTTAGGGTTAGGGTTAGGTTTAGGGTTAGGGCTAGGGTTTAATTTCGGGTAGGGTTAGGGGTAGGGCTAGGTTTAGAATTAGGGTTAGTTTTAGGATTAGGGTTAGGGCTAGGGCTATGTTTAGTGTTAGGGTTAGGGTTAGAACTATGGCTAAGGTTAGTGTTAAGGTATTGGTTCGGTTTAGGGCTAGGTCTAGGTTCAGGGTTAGGGTTAGGTTTAGGGGTAGTTGTAGGATTAGGGTTAGGGCTCGGTCTAGGAATAGTTTTAGGGTTAGGATTAGGCTAGGGTTAAGGCTAAAGCTAGGGTTAGGGTTAACTTTAGGGCAAGGGCTAGGGTTAGGGTTAGGTTTAGGGTTAGGGCTAGGGCTAGGGTTAGGGTTAGCTTTAAGGCAAGGGCTAGGTTTAGGGTTAGGTTAGGGTTAGGACTAAGGCTAGGGTTTGAGTTAAAGTTATTTTTAGGGCTAAGGCTAGGGTTAGAATTAGGTTTAGTGTTAGGATTCGAGTTATGGCTAGGGCTAAGTTTAGTGTTAGGGTTAGGGTTAGGGCAAGGGCTATGTTTAGGGTTAGGATTAATGTTAGAACTAGGGCTAGTGTTTTGGTTAGGGTTAGGGTTAGGGTTAGGGTAGGATTAGGGTTAGGTCTAGGGCTAGGATTAAGTATAGGGTTAGGTTTACGTTTAGGGTAAGATTTATGGCTAGGGTCAAATTTAGGTTTTGATATAGGGCTAGGTCTAAGGCTAGGGTTCGGGTTAGGGTTAGGGATAGGGTACGGCTAGGTTTAGGGTTAGAGTTACTGTTAGGGCGAAAGCTGGAATGGGGTTAGCTTTAGGGCAAGGGCTATGGCTAGTTTTAGGCTTAGGCTTAGGTCTAGGGCTAGAGTTAGAATTAGGGTTACTTTTAGGGCTAAATCTATGGTAGGGATAGCATTAGGGAAAGAACTAGGGCTAGTGATAGGGTTATGGTAAAGGGTAGGTCTAGGGCTAAGTTTAGGGTTAAGGTTTAGTTAGGTTTAGGGCTAAGGTAGGGTTACGGTTAAGGTTAGTTTTAGGGTTAGGGTTCAGTCTGGGGCTAGGGTCCAGTTTAGGTTTAGGGTTAGGGCTAAGGCTAGGGTTAGGGTTAAATTTAGGGTTAGCGCTAGAGCTCAGTTTAGTTTTATCGTTTAGCTGAGGTGTAGGGCAAGCTTAGAATTTACGTTTCGGTTAGGATTAGAGCTAGGGCTAGGATTAGGGTTAAGGTTAGGTTTAGGGTTAGGGTTAAGGCTAGGGCTAGGGTTAGGTTTAGAGTTTGGGTTAAATTTATTATTAGTGATAGGGCAAGGTTAAGGGTTAGGGCTAATGTAAGGAATAGGGCTAGGTTTTGGGTTATGTTTAGGGCTAGGGTTAGTTTTATGGCTAGGGCAAGGTTAGTGTTAGGGATAGGGCTAGGGCTATTGCTAGGGTTAGGGTAAGGGTTAGGGTTAGAGCTAGGTCTAGATTTAGGTTAGCGTTAGGATTAGGGCTAAAGCTAGGGTTAGGGTTAGGTTTAGGGCAAGTGCTAGGGCTAATTTTAGGCATAGGGTTACGTCTAAGGCTAGAGTTAGGGTTAAGGTTAGGGTTAGGACTAGGGCTAGGTCTAGGGTTAGATTTAGGGTTAGAATTTGAGCTAGGCTATGGCTAGGGTTAGTGTTAAAGTTAGGATTAGGGTAAAGCTAGGGTTAAGATTACCTTTAGCGCAAGGGCTAAGGTTAGGGTTAGGGTTAGGGATTAGGTTTAGGGCTAGGGTTAGGGTTAGGGATAAGGTTAGGACTAGGGCTAAGCCTAGGGTTAAGGTTAGTGTTAGAACTAAAGCTAGATTTAGGGATAGCATTAGGGCAAGGTCTAGGGCTAGTGTTAGGGTTAGGGTTACATTTAGGGCTAGAGTTAGTGTTAGGATTAGGGTTAGGACTAGGGCTAAGTTTAGGGTTAGTTTAGTGTTAGGGCCAAAGCTTGGGTTAGGGATAGTATTTTGGCAAGAGCTAGGGGTAGTGTCAGAGTTACGTTTAGGGCTAGGGCTAGTGTTAGGTTATGTGTTATGGTTAGGGCTAGGATAGGGTTAGAGTTAGTGTTAAGTTAGTGTTAGGAATAGTAATAGGGCTAGGGCTAGTGTAGTGTTTCGGTTAGGGTTAGAACTAGGGCTAATTTCATGGTTAAGATTAGGTTTAGAATTAGGGTTAGGGCTAGGGCTAGTGTTAGGTTTAGGTTTAGGGTTAGGCCTAAGGCTATGGTTAGGGTTAGGTTAGTGTTAGGATTAGGTTTAGAGCTAGGCTAGGGTTAGGGTTAGGGTCAAAGTTAGGGCTAGAGTTAATGTTAAGGTTAAGGTTTCATTTAGGATTAGTGCTAAGGCTATGGTTAGGGATAAAGTTAGGTTTAGGGTTTGCTTTAAGAATAGGGCTAGGGTTAGGTTTTGGTTTAGGTTTAAGGCTAAGGTAGGGTTACGGTTAAAGTTAGGGTTAGGGCTTGGCTAGGCTTAGGATTAGGGTTAGGGTTAGGGCTTAAGCTAGGGTTAGGGTTAGCTTTAGGGCAAGGCTTAGGGTGAGGGTTAGGGTTAGTGTTAGGGCTAGAGCTAGGGTTTAAGATATAATTAGGCTTAGGGTCAGGGCTAGGGTTACGATTAGGGTTATCGTTAGCATTAGGGAAATGACTAGGGCTAGTTTTAGTGTTAGGTTTAGGGTTAGGGTAAGGGATAGTTTTAGGGTTAGGTTTAATGTTAGGGCAAGGGGTAGGGTTTTGGTTAGTTTTATGGCTAAGGTTAGGGTTAGGGTTAGGGTTAGGGTTAGGGTTAGGGTTAGGGTTTGGGTTAGGTTTAAGGCTAGGGCAGGGTTAGGGTTAGGGATAGGACTAGGGTTAGTGTTAACATTAGGGTTATTGCTAGGGCTAAGGTTAGGTTTAAGTTTTCATTCAGGGTAATGGCTAGGACTAGGGTTAGTGTTAGGGTTATGGTTATATTTAGGGTTAGTGCTAGGGCTAGGTTTAAGGTTAGGGTTAGTGTTAGAACTAGGCCTAAGGATAGGTTTATGGTATCGTTTAGGATTCGGGCTAGGGATAGGTTTAGGTTTAGGGTTAGGGTTAGGTTTAGACTTAGGGCTAAGGCTAAGGTTAGGGTTATAGTTAGGGTGAGGGCTAGGGCTAGGGTTAGTGTTAAATTTACGGTTAGACCTAGGGTAAGGTTAGGGTTAAGGTTTCATTTAGGTTTAGGTCTAGTCTAGGGTTGTGGTTAAGGTTAGGTTTAGGGTTAGGGTTACGGCTAGTGCTAAGGTTAGGGTTAAAGATAGGGTTAGGGTAAAGCTAGGGTTAGGGTAGCTTTAGAGCAAGGGTTAAAGTTATGGTTATGGTTAGGGTTAGGGTTAGGGCTAGGGTTAGGTTTTATGTTACGGTTAGGGTTAATGCTATGGCTAGGAAGAAGGTTAGGGTTAGTTTAGGTTTAGGGTTAGGGCTAGGGCTATGTTAGTCTTAGGATTAGGGTTACAACTAGGGCTAAGGCTAGCTTTAAGGTATCAGTTAGGGTTAGGGCTATGGCTAGGGTTAGGCTTAGGGTTAGGATTAAGGTTAGGTTTAGGGTTAGGGTCAAGGCTAGGGCTAGGGTTAGGTTTAGTGTTAGGGTTAAAGTTACGTTTAGGGCTAGGGCTAGTTTTAAGGTTAGGAGAATGTTAGGGCTAATGCTAGTATTAGGGTTAGGTTTAGGGCAAGGGCTTGGATTAAGGTTAGGGTTACTTAGGGCTAGGGTTAGGGTTAAGTTTAGTTTTAGCGTTAGGGTTAGCTCTCGTCTAGCGTTAGTCTTAGGTTTAAGGTTCGGGTTAGGTTTAGTGGTAATGTTAAGGTTAGGTTTAGTGTTAGGGTTAGGGTTAGGATTAGCGTTACGGTTAGGGTTAGGGTTAGTTCTAGAGCTGGGTTTAGTGTAAGCTTTAGCACATGGCTAGGGTTAGTTTTAGGCTTAAGGTTAGTACTAGGGCTAGTTTTAGGGTTAGGGTTCGGGCTTTAGTTTTAGGGTTTTGTTTAGGGCTAGGCTAGGGATACATTTAGGGTTAAAGTTAGGGCTAGCACTACGGTTAGGGTTAAATTTTGGTTAGGACTAGGTCTAGGGTTAGTGTTAAAGTTAGTTATAGGGTAAAGCTAGGACTAGAATTAGCTTTAGTGCAAAAGCTAAGGTTAGGTTTAGGTTTAGGGTTAGGGCTAGGGTAGGGTTTAAGTTAGGGTTAGGATTAAGGCTAGGGCTAGGGTTAGGGTTAGGGTTAGTATTAGGATTAGGGTTAGGGCTGGAGCTAGAGTTATGTCGGGAGCTGAAAAGAAGTAAGAGTTAACAGTTTCAAGACACTTACAGAAAGATATATGTAGGCAGCCAAGGACAATGTGGTGGATAACAAGGTGCCTCCCCTGAAGTTATCTAGGGGAAAACACAGGTTTCTGCCAAGCAAGCAGAAAAAGTTTCTGCTTTACTCAGATAAGAACAACATTGTAAGAATTATGAATGTCCTCCTAACGTCTGTAAAAGTATAAATATGTGCAAGGAAATAAACTAGGGGCCGCAGTCTCGATTCTGCGTGCCCTCCCACTACTTTCTTTTTCTTTAATCCACGCTCCCCCTTCAGGAAACTGCTCGACTCGTCGGCTGGCTCCGACAAGTGGCGCCCGAACAGGGACCTGAACACGGGGAACAACAGCATAGGACACACCGTGGTAAGGAGTACTCCGAGTAAAGAGGCTGAAGAGACTAGGGGAACGGTGAACTGGTGTAGTGGGAGTAACATGGGTAACGGCAATAGCCGTCAGCTTTTTGTACATATGTTAATAGATATGCTGAAAGCTCGTGGGGCCAAAGTTGGTCATCAACAACTGTGTAAATTTTTGGAATTTGTAGAATAGGTGTGCCCCTGGTTTCCTGAGGAGGGCAGTGTAAATATTGTAACTTGGAATAAGGTAGGTGAAAGATTACAGGATTATTTTTATATTCATGGCCCCTCTAAGGTGCCTGTACAAACCTTCAGTCTTTGGGCTTTAGTGCGAGATTGTTTAGATCCCCGGCATGAGGGAGAAAGAAGTGAGTCTCTTGAACCTACTGC
>PVKZ01006556.1:0-33510 GCA_004027375.1 Macroglossus sobrinus | reverse complement strand
GAGGCGGGAGCTGATGTCCCAGGCTTGAGAGCACTGGCCTGCCTGGCTCAGTGGTCCGCATCTATGGTTTTTCCTAGGCCGGCCTCAAGATGTCAGGAAGCAGATCTTCAGAAACTACTATTCCTCGGGACAGAAAAGTTAAAACACTACGAAAGGCTGTAAAGTGGAAAGAGAGCCCCATCCAGTCACCCTGTCCCCTCCCTCTGATTTCTGTTAAGACCCCACTGCTGACAGCTAGCTTCTCCCGGACTTGTCCAGAAATGTTATATGTACAAATAAAGATTTTTTTTTTCCTTTGAACACGAATGGGATCATAGCAGACTTGTTATGCAGATTTTTATATATTTTTTTATTTATCAGTACATTTTGACTCTGTTTTTTCTATGAGTACCTGTAGTTTTACCTCATGTTTTCAGCAGCTATAGTGGATTCTGCATATATTAATGATTCTCCTTTTATAGACCCTGGGTTTATTATTTCTTATATTTTTGCTCTTTCCAGCAACCCTTTCAGGAGAGTATCGTGCAGTCATCTTTCATAAACATGTGAGCAGATCGATAGGGGAAATGCTGGGCCGAAGCTTTGTGCATTTAAACCTCTGATGGACAGGGCTGGACCGCTCTCCCACGGCTTGCCAGCAGTGTACACTGTCCCCAACAGTGAACAGGACCTTAAAGAGACTCCAAATTTGTCTCCGCTGGTTGGCATCCCGAGGGCATGTAGGGATGTCATCATCTGACACCTGTCAAGAACAAAAATCTGGTTATGGACATCAGGATCAGGTTTGGATGGCTTTTGAAGAACGTGGTTGCTTGGATGGCTTTTAAGATTCCAAATGGAGACCAGACATGGGCGGGAGGCTGGGAAGGCAAAATAAGAAGAATGGATGAAAAATACCTATACACTGAACTCTTTATTAATTGTATTTATTTTTTGATAAATGATATAGTTTCACTGTAAAAAAAAGTGGAAAATATGAAAACACGCAAAGGAGTTAAAGCTACGGATGTGTGGGTAATTTAAATAATGGCAATCATTTAAATAGTTAAATTATTTAATTATAACTTAGTAGTGCTAATTATTTAAACGATTATTTAATATATTAAGTTGTTCAATAAAACTGCTTTGTGCAGAGGTAGTTGACACACAAAGCAGTTAATAAAAATAATTCCCACATGGAGACAAACTGTGTTTGTGGATATGGCCCTTTCTTCTTGAAAACTAGTTGTTAAATACTTTGAATACCTCTCCTGTGTATTCTGTGGGTGCAGAAAGTTTGAAAAGACGAATAATGCCAAGTTATACCATATGAATTATTTACCAAAGTTTACGATGACCTTAATGATTTGTAACTCTCTCCCTCAACTTAACGTTACCTCCCTGATGACTTATTCCTATCTATTATTTTTTAGTGTCTGTGTATTATGGGATGGATGTACCACCATCCATTTAGCTAATCCAAATATCATTAGGCATTTTGATAATTGTCAACACTTTAATGTCAAAAGCATGTTGAATACTTCTGAGTGTACCATGCTACCTTATGCACTTCTTAAATTCTTTCCTCAGGATATATTTTTAGTTGTGGGATCACTAGTTCAAAGGTTATGTACATTCTTAAGTGTTTGTCTTCTGTTTTGCCGAAGAGACCTTTAGAAAGTTTGCATGAATTTACATTGTCATTAGTAGCGTGTAATAGTACCAATACCACTTCCCCTGCTACCATGTGGTGCTTCTTTACCATTTTATAGGGAAACAAACAACCAAACAAAACAAAAGAAACAATGCATCTCATTTTAAAACTGTACTTGTTTATTATTGGTAAGTGATAGCGTTTTTATATTTTATGCGCTGCAAGTTTTGTATGATTTAGTTGTGTGTTAGTTAAAAAAACTGATCGATAAGCATTCATGATTTAAAAAAAGGATATTAAACCTTGGTCATATTTGTTGCAAATAGTCTTTCCTGTGTTTCTGGAAATTACTTAATACTTTTTTTTTTGAAAAAGAGATTTGACATAGAGTCAAGTCTATCTTTTCCTTCCCCGTTCTGTGAACTGACTACAGACTATCCGTGATCTTTCAACACAGAGTCCCGAAGCCCGCAGGCTAAGAAATACAGGTGGAGTGTGGAGGACAGGTGGGTGTCCTTGCCAGGGGCCCATCATCAGAGTCTGGTCACGGACAGCTGTCATTCCGTGGAATCTGGAGGAGGCGGGAGCTCAGGGCAAGGTTTGCTTACTGCTGCCTAGATTGTCTTTACAGCTTCTTGCTAAAAGATGCTCCTCCAACCTGGCCACTTCTCTAGTGAGCTGGGACACAGGCTGTAGTGAGCACCCTGTGACATGGAGCATATTGTTTCAAAATTCCAAGCAGGCCACTGTGATATTGAACCTCCTTCTTTATCCTCGGTGGCTGCTGGGTTCGCAAGCTGTCCTTCCATCTCTGGAAAATGCCTCTCTGGACCTAAATGTCCCTTTGGGCATTAGAACCTTGGATCGTGTCCTCATTCGAAGCCCATCCATCTTTAGTCAGCAGTACACGAGTGGCATGGAATGCAAAGCCAGCTGTTTTCTTGGTGGGGGTCATTATTAAAATGCCTCGAATTCCTGCAGCCCGTCTCACTACCACACAGAGAACGAAGCCCACACCAACAGCAGCGGGGGAAAGAACCCGGCCTGTCGACATCCTTGGACCACTTATGCAGCTGGCTCCAGAGCATCCCTGCAGGGAGTTGTTATTCCACGAGATGTCACATTCCTGTATTGATTATGCTGATTCCAGTTGGAATTTCTCTTATTTGTGGCCAGGGCCTCCGGAGGGTTGATGGGTAGTTACGATGCCCAAACCGCAGAAAGCCCCACGGCTTCTTGGCATGCCCCGGGAGCGGTATCTGCAAGCGTAAGGCAGCGTGGTTCTTTTGCAAATCTCCTCCGAGATGAAAATGCCTTTTCACTCTCCTCTAGCGAGCCGTCCTCCCACTTCTGCCGAGGTTTTCACTTTCATTCCTCTTTGCTCCTACGCTCCTGGGCAGGTCTAGGAAAACCTCCCACCCCACTGCGAGTCTCCCCTTCAGGCTCAGGATGGATAACTGCTCGTCAGTCAGGGCACAGCTCAGTAGTGGCAGGCAGGGGGGATGTTCACTCGTGGGGAGGCAGAGAAGATTGTCAGTCAAAGGAGATGGGGACACCAGTCGTGTTGGCCGTGTGGGGTTTGCAGCATCTCCCCAGTCCGGGAACTTTGAGCAGCCTGGATACGGCTCCCGAGGGTACTGAAAAATGGGGCAGTGGGTTTTGGGGTGGTTAGATAGCTGACCTGATGCTACTGTCCCCCAGGACTCAGCGTCCTTCCTCCTCCATGCCTTGTCCTCCTTGAAACTGGCCCCATCCTCCCGCTGGTTTCAAGATGGTGGCAGCCACCTGAGAAATACCAATCTGATGAATGGGGGAGACTGTCTGCCTGTGGCTTTCTCTCAGGGGAGGGGACGTTCCCACTGCTGCCTCCCTGGACCCCCACCTGCAAGGTCCGTCCGTGTCTCATTATCCTGTTGCAGGCTCGTCCTGAGGGAATCGCTGGCCGCCAAGACTGGACAAACAACGACATGGGAGTGGGGTTGGAGTCTGGACAAAGTGGGGGTTCTTTTAGGAAGGGGGATGAAAACACTAGCTCTGGTGATGACCCAGCATGCCATCGGTCCCTGTGACTTGTCCCTGTGTCCCAGGATGCAGTCTCTAATATTTCCAGCACCCACCTCGACCTCACGAGGCTATATCATTATGGAGGCCTCGCCTGTGCTTAGAGGTTACGATTTTTTTTTTGTAATTATTAAACAGCCCTTTTTCTAAAATCCTGTGGTCACAGAGTTTGCAAGGGGACAGCTCAGGGATGTCATTTCCCAGGGGGCAAGGGCTCTGTGCTGCCCTCCCACCTCTCTGTGGGGCCCAGGGCTCCCCGGATGCAGCCTATGGCCTGGATGCCCGTTGCCTCGGACCATAGAAAACCACCGTCGGCAAAAACAGGCCTGTCCAGGTACCAGACGGCGGTACACGGGAGAGCGAGGTCAGGCACAGACCTTTCCGTGGTGATGATGATGTGTCTTACCGCCCCCACGCCAGCCCATTGGGCCACCCAACAAATGACGCCCTGGGGCCTTGGCATGCAATTAAAAGTGAAGAAATGCTTAATCAAATTGTGCCACTTGAAGCGAGTTGGGCTGGAATGAAAATGCCAAGCAGCGCTGCCCACAGTGGAAATGTACCAGGTCCAGGCAGACACTGGATCCTCCCGGCAGTTTCGCAATAGATCCCGCGGAGTCCTGTGAGGTTCTGAGATCTGTTTGCAAATGTTTAAAAACCTTTCCGCTAATGAGGATTGCTTTAGGGCATCTCACACACACACACACACACACACACACACACACACACACACACACACACATGTGCAGCTCCCCCTGCCCCCAACCCCCAAAGCGTGCATGGGAGAAGCAGAAACCCACAGTAGGCACCCCAAATATCTCTTCAAACTGGCTGGGACTCATGCATCCCCTCTATCATCCGCTGAGACAGCTCTCATAAAAAAAAAAAAAAGAAAGTTTATTTATATTTTTCCCCCTCAAAAATGTCATGACTAACTTTCCATTCATTATCAAAATATTCTTTTGCCACTAATTTCCCTCCTTGGTTAACATAAACAGAGAAGCAAACCCTGTTGGCATTGCATGTAGGATGCTCTCTGCTGTAAACAAGAGAAAGCTTTTCTTAACGGATCTTGAAGGGCATCCCGTGAGAATTTCCTGTGCATGCCTCTCTGTTCATCAGCTGCCTCTGGCATGGAGGGAGAGCAGATACTACCTTGAACATGCGAAGACTGATTGTCAAATCCTTCGAGGCCCAGCTTCCGTTTCTCAGGCCAGGCTCCCTGCGCCCCAACCCCTGTGTCCGCAGCCGAGGGTGTGGAGTTGCATAACCTTGACCCTGGGGCTGGTTACCATATGACCTTGAGCAGTTACTCACCTCTCCAGGCCTCAGTTTCCTCAGCCATAAAATAAAGCTGAAACATCTCATGATCTCTAAGCTCCCTCCTGCACTGAAACTCTAGGATTTGAATCTACGCTGTCTACATAAAAAAAAAGGGGGGGTATTTTTTTTAAATTAAATTTATTGGGCTGACATTGGTCTATAACATTACGTAAGTTTCAGGTGTACAATTCTATCCTCTGCAACTTGCATCGTGTGCTCACCCCCCAAAGTCTACTCTCCTCCCGTCACTGTGTGTTTGACCCCCCTTTACGCTCTTCATCCTCCCCGCACCCCACTTCCCTCTTGTAACCATCATTCTGTTGTCTGTGTCTATGAGTTTGTTTGTGTGGTTTGTTCCTTTGTTGCTTTCTGTTTTACATCGAGAGGGGGTATTCTTGAGCAAAAGAAAAAAATTAAAACCCTAAAGGTCTGGGATTCAGGAATATGTAGTGAAAGACCATGTATGAGTGAAACATTTTATTCTGAAAAGGTAGAACACGAGCCAAGTCCGTCAGGAAACCAACTCGTCCAGGGTTTCCTTTCCAACAGTACAGCTGAGAGCTTTCCCGGACCCCCAGAATACACTCTGCGATTGCAGGAGCAGAAGCTGGGTGCAGAAGACCCCTCCTCCAGCACGCCGAGCTGGGGGGGTTCTGATTTCGGCCCCTCCTGTTCCACGACCTAACCTGTGCAACTGTCTGGGGAATGCTGGGATGCTGGGTTAGGATGCAGGCCGCCTACAGAGATGCTGAGGGGCCTGGGGGTGGCGGCGAGTCTCCTGACCACAGAGAAGAGTAGAGGCCTCAGGAGCGACTCACCTTAAATCCAGATGAAACACTGAGGACTCCATGATTAACGTGGCAATTGATAGACGAGGCACTGACCGGCTTCCCTCAAGTGTCCCCTGGGCTGGTCCCCTGAGGACTTGCTACGTGGAGGAGGTGTGAGGCGGAGAGACGGGGTACTGCTGGGAAAGGGGGACCATTCCAGGTCGGCCAAAAGGAGACATCGTTGTCTCTGCTGGGGAGACTCCCCCTTGCGGGGGGGTGGCAGCAGTCATGGGACCAGACTTTCTGGAGACTCCTGATCTATCTATAATGTAAGGTCCTGCAAAGGGATTAGGCCTCACACACACAGCAGTGAACCCCAGCTACATAGGACCCAGGCCCCCCCTTGAAACGGGGAGGCGCTTGAGGGGGTGAAGGCTTGGAGTTGTGTCTTAGTGCCAGGTGGGAGCTGTCGTAGCTGTCCCCCTAAATCAAGGAAGTAAAGCTGACTCTGATGGTGCGGTGGTGACAGCCATCTCTCAGTCCTGGCTCCCCAATCAGGCCAGGAGAGGGATGCTTGTGCCACTTTCACGGGAAACAAGAAAAATGAGCACGGCACAGTGCTTTTCCCCACACATCTTAATTCACGTAGTTAAAAAACACTGTTCTCTATTTTGAGATTGTGTCTTCCCCAATGCTGATGTGCAAAATGCCCTCTTTTATGAAACATTTGCAATAAGTTTGTTTGTTTTTTAATTCTTATTTGACAAATAAAAAGTTGGCAAATCTACCTGATCCTTGTGGCTGATTCTGCTAGTTTCCCCTCATTTTTTGGTTTTCCTCTTCTTTCACACTAAGAAGGGGTGAGCACAAGATACAAGTGATAGAATTGTACACTTGAAACTTAACGTAATGTTATAGACCAACGTCAGCCCCATAAATTTAATTTTAAAAGAGCATGTGACCACCCAGAACAGAGCCTACAATTTCTAGTCTTTCTTGAAGTCAGGTGTGGCTATTAGTTTAGGTTCTGGCCAGTGGGATGTTTACAGAAGTAACGCAGGCATCTTCTGCACAGTGACCTTAAAGGGGAGGGGTCTGCTTGCTCCCGCCACTCTCTCTCCTCTTAAAGGCTGGAATACAGGTGTGGTGTGGCCCAGGGCTAAGCAGGCACAGGCAGTACACAGAAGGTGGCAGAGAAATAAGACAGATGATCCCCGGGTCCCCCAAATCATGGCACCACTGGATAGCCCAGGACGCTTATGTCAGGTGAGAGATAAATGACCCTTGATATTTTATGTCTTTGCTGATAAAATGAATCAGCATTTTTTTTTCATGATATTGATACACAAATGGAAATAAGTGAGTTAAGCTAGGACAGAGGAGGGTAGAGGGAGAAAAGAAGGCCCGGAATGGAGTCTTAAAGAACTTCAGTATACAGAGGAGGAAGAACCACTAAGGAGACTGAAGAAGGGGAAGCCAAAGAAGCAGGAGAGAAAACTGGCATCAAGGAGCCAGTGGGAGAGTGTGTTTCGGGAAGGAGGGCGTGGCCAAACAGTCCCGGTGATGCTGGCAGGTCAAGTAAGAAGAGGCCCAACCTGCGGCCCTTCTGTTTAAAATGGAAGTGATGGGTGACCTTAGCCAGAACAGTTCCGTTGAAGTGGTGGGATGAAAGCCAAGGTTAAGGGGGTGAGGAGTAAATGAGAGGTGAGAGGTAGACAATATTTTCAAAAAGTGTGGCCGTGTCTCCCTGCCCCTCCCTGTCCTCCTCTCTTCTTCTCTCCTTCTTTTTTTTTTTTTTTTTTTTTGGCCTTTTCTCTCTTTATAAAAGAGTTCAGAATCTAGAACATTTAAATACTGATGGGAAGGATCCGGAACAGAGAAAAGCTATGAAAGAAATAAGCCAGAGAGAGGAAAATTGATAGCATGAGGCTCGTGAGAAGGCGGGAGGCAAGAGAGGCCGAGAGCATCTGTGGAGGACTCGGTCCTCCATAGGAGGATGGAGAGCTGGATGCAAACTCAGGAGCATAAGTATATAGATGTGGTGGTTGGGCAGTTGGTTCTCTTCTCTCAGTGTGATAGAAGGCAAGGTCAGCTGCCGAGAGTGTAGACAGATGGGTGGTTGTGAATAAGATGAGTTTGGAGAAGATGTGAAGTAGTATGTGTGGAATTGGAGCCTAAACTGATGGGAGGAATGCTTGAAGCCTCGGATCGCCAGGCAGTCTGGAGGACACAGGTAAGGTGAGTCTGTGAAGCTGAGATTTTCTCTTAGCAATGCTCTGCTGGCTAGTGGCAGCCATGAAGATGGATGTTGACATTTACCCAAGGTTGGGATTTTGCTACATGGTTGGGATGTAAGGACAGAAGGAGACAAGAATGTACAGTATTTGGAATAAAGTAATTAGTAAGTAGACCACTGAGTTTAAGCAAGATCAAATGGAAGGTGAAGAGAGTAAAACTCATAGACGAAGAATATCTGGGTGTCACTGGATAGAAGGTCTCAGTGGGGTTGGTAACAGATGTAGTGGGATTATGGAAGTGAGAGCAAAGTTAGGACAGGAGGCTGCACTTGGGTTTTGAGATTTAGTGGCTGAGGGGCCGTGAATGTCAGCTAGGTCCAGGGGGTGAGCCTGAGTGTGGGGTGCTGAGGAGGAAGAGGGCAAACGGGAGGATAAGGAACGGAGGGGGCAGGATCTCAGCTGCGTCACCCACAAGGACTCTGAAGTAGCAACATGAGTGTAGGTGGAGAAGATCGTGAATCGTTTGCTAAATGTTGGTTGGATGAGAAAGGGTACCAAGGAAACTCCACAGATGACCCAGACTAGGGCAAGGAGAGACCTGAATGGCCTTAGCTTCAGCTGAGCAAATTATTTGTAAAATTGTGAAAGAGAAATTTTCTGGAAGTGATAACATGGAGCTATGAGAAGATGTGAGCCCAACTCTTAGCCCCAAGGTCAAGAGCACAAGATGAAGCAGTTCATTTTTGAGGCCAGCAGAAGCCAGCTCAGTTACCTGAGCATCTCCTGGGAGATTCCAGGATCCCCCTCAGGCTGATGAAATCTGAATGTTTAGGGCAAGTGCCTGGGCACAGGGCTGGCTCGTGGGTACAAGACCCACGCGGTTGCTTGGGGCCTTGTGCTCGGAAGGTTTAATGCTGTACTGTCACCATCTGGTAATTCATAATCATTTTGAACAAGGGGCCCTGCACATTCATTTTGCACTTGGCCTCACAACTTAAGGTAGTCGGGCCTGTCTGGGCAGTGAAGTCTTTTTAAAAATCTCTCCAGAGGATTCCAATGTGTGGCCAGGATTGAAAAATCCCTCTGTTAAGCCAAGAGATGGAGGGGACACGCGACGAGGTGGCTGAGGGAGCAGTGTTTGCCATCACAGAGCAGGAGTTTGGAGAGCGGGAAAGGGAGGGGGAGGGGCAGACCGTGTGGGAGGACCATGGCAGAGGGTGCGACGGGGAGGGTGGATGGGCGTCGAGATTGGTTCCCTGGAGAAGAATGAATGAATGCTTGAGCCTAACGGAATCCTGCCACACCTGGCAGGCAGGTGCTATGGTGGGGTGTGGAGCCCGAGAGCTGGCCGTCTTCTGGAAGTAGATGGGCAGCAATGGATACATGATCAAGGCTTAAGTAAGGAGTGGGGACAAGTGTGAACAAGCTGAGTCCGTTGCTCCGGGCTGCAGAACTGGGCGACCTTGCTTGGGTGTTGGGCTGGAGCTGGTGGGAGAGTCTCCAGGGCCCCCTCAAACTGCGAGGCTCGCGATGTTTGGGCTGGAGGTCTAGAATTGGGAGCCGCCATCAAATAAATGGAATGTGGAAAAATGCGAGTCTCGAGTGTCAAGCCCTCGGGATGCTCAGGGAACCTTACCAGGGATGTGGCATGTCCATGAGAATCTTGTTTTGCCCTGGGAGTCCAAGAGGAAGCAAGCAGAGCCATGTAAACCGAGACAGAGCTCTGGGAAGAAGGGGGTCCCCAGGGAAACGAGCCACAAACACAGGCGCCACCGGGTCACTTGTCAATGAAATGTGGGTTGTTTTTCTAAACTAAGAGAGATAAGACGTGGTGAAATCTTCCCTCAGCTCCAGCCCTTTAACACACATATTTTTTTCAGTGTCAACCCAGGCAAGGGCTGGGCCTGGAGGAGGAGCCAGGTACACAAGCCCCGTTGTTCCCTCTCTGGGAGCTGCTGTGTCTGAGGCCTGCATGGAGGCAGCAGGTGGAAACAGGCACACCTGAGACCCCCGAGGCCCCTCCAGGAAGGAGGCTTCCCTAAGGGCAAAGGAGAAGCTGCCAGAGGAAAGCCTCATCTGGAGCTTTTAGCCATGGTCAGGGGAACAGCATTCGCCATCGTCACTCCCCACACTCAAACACGGCTGGGCAGCAGGAACGGCTGGCCAAGGCCACCTGACTCGGGACACGCTCAGATGCACCAGAACAAATCTGAACACTTGCTACTCTAGAAACAGCTGGAGCTTGAAGACAACCTCTCACCTGGGCACATTTTCACCCACCTTGGCTCACGCAGCCATCTTGATGCCGGAAGTCCATCTGGCTAAACCACCCTTCTGCTGAATTCCAGGTGGAGATCCAGAAGGCCTGGTCTCCTCCACACCCACCCTCCCTGTGACAGTGAGAACTGGAGGTGATTGGTCACGGGAGGAAGGAGGAGGAGGGACAGAGCACTAGGACAGTGTCATGTCAATGTATTAGTAGCCACAATTTACATACCCTCCTACCTGTCTTCTCTATTTCACACCCAAACCTTAACATCTTGTATTCTCACTACCCCCTGTTTCCTATGGAATGCCCTTCATTGCCTTGGAATCACCAGGATCTCTGGTGGAGAATAACATGCTGACTGGGTGAATAGCTCCTTCTCAAAAGAGCTACAGAAAACCAGATCATGTGAAAATTCAGAGAATGCCTTTTGGTGCCAAGCCCTGGTTGTATTCGGAAGGTCCCGTTGAGTTTCAGATTCACAGCTTGACATGTATGTGGTTACTTATGTCGCTTGTTAACTGTACCGTGTGAGTGGCGATCAAATTAGGACCGCTTCCCCTGCTAGTTTGTCTTGCAAATGGCAAGAGATTGCTTTGTGACAAGAGTTCACCCTGAGATGTTCTTCTTGAACACATCTTGGAAGTTTGTCGGCCAGGAGAGAGTCAAAAGGGCTGACGACGTTGGCAGGTGTTCTTTTTCGGTCTGCGATGCTCTTGAAGCATTTGCCCCAAGAGCCCTGGTTGCCAGGCATTTCCGCTGCTCGGGGTCCAGGCAGAGGCAGGAAGATCTCTTGGAACCCGAGAAGCTGTTCCAAGCGCAGTCTTGAATAGTCTTTGTTTCTCGGAGATGCTGAGGCGGGCCGATGGAAGCTCTCTGCGTTTCGTCAAGGGGGTTCCGAAAGCCAGCCCGAGCGGGGAATTGAGAAGAGCCAAGATCCTGCTTTCTGAAAAATTTACTCTGCTTTTTGACATTCTGACATTTAAAAGAGATCTTTTTTTTTTTTTTTTTTTTTAATGATGTGAATAAGTGTATCTTCATTTTCTTTGACATCTACTGAACCGTGGAACCAGGCTCCATTGGAGGGGCTGGGTGTTGCCTTGTATCTGTCTGTTTACCATCTCCGGGAGGCTCGGCTTCTCAAGAAGCTCAAGGGATGTTTCGAAGGGGGTTGTTCGCAGAATGAGTGAGAAAGGTTTGGGGCCCAGGCTGATGACATCAAATGCACCGAATTCATCTTTTGATCCATCCTCTTCTGGCTTCAGAGAAATAAGACAGTTGCTAGTGAAACTGGTGCCATTTGGGGTCGTTTTTATACCTTGAACTCTCTCGTCTCAGAGACTTTGTTGCTGACCTAGTTTCTCTCCGAAGGGCTCATCAAGCTCTCTCTGTCTCTCTCTCTCTCAACATGCATGGAGTCTAGAATTTTTATCTTGAAACCAAATTTGGACTCTCGACTCTGGAGCCCTGACTTTCTTAGCAAGTGGCTCTCTGAAATGCACCCCAGGACAAGGGCTGTTTGTGACCTTGGTCTTGTCTCGCTTCTAAGTCTTCCTCAGGTCCTGATGTTTCTAACCTCGGGGCCTGGCTCTTCGATTCTGAAACCAAATCTGGCTTCTAGAGTCTTCGCTGTTGGTGTGTTCAGTAGCGTCACCTGGGTCAGATTTTAGGTGGGACGTTTTGATGAGGACTTTGAACTGATCTTCTGTGAATGTGGCATGGTCTTGCCCATGGCTCATTGCCATGGTCTTGTTTGAAGAGCTGTCATGGGCCATGTTGGAAAAGAGGAATGAAGTCTCAGCCTTTGACCAGGAGATTTTTTTTTTAAAGAAAGGGCCTTGAGCTGTGATTCTTAGCTTTGTGCCTGCTGTGCAAAGGCGGTGCTCTGCTCCGAGGGGCCTGGCCTTCCCAGCTCAGACCTGGGGTGAAGGTGAAGCTGAGGCTCTGGTTATAACATTTACCCTCCCCTCACTGCTCACTGTGGGACTGTAGGGTAACATGGGTCTCTAAGGGCTGGCTCAGTAGAGCGAGGAAGAGCCCGGGACAGCAGAAGAAAAGCGAAGGCCTGTGGAAATGGATTCCGCCTGGCGCCTTTAGCTCCCGGTGCGTTTCTGAGAGGAGACTGAATCCCGACGCTTCCCAGGAGAACCAGAAAGAGCGACGAAAGCTAGTCTGAAAGGAAGGACCTCGCCGGGCTTCCAGACAGCAAAAGACGCACCCCTGTCACTAGCGGTGGCTTTGTCTCAGCCCCTTGCGGTTACACCATGGTGACACACTCCCCGACACAGCCATGGCTGTCTGCAACCTTCAGAGCAGCTCTGTGCTTTCGGGAAGGGAAAGCTGGGATTCACTCACGTTTTGCCACCTTCGTGGAAAGAGAGTATCTTACTGGTTTCCATTTTTAGAAAATCGAATTAAGTGCCAATTGACACGTTCTCTCCCCCAAACCATCTTCTCTTCTTGCTTTCCTTAAGTTGGGACGTCATTCACCACCCTCACCCACCCATACTTTGCAACTGGGTGAGAGTTTGAGTCCAGGCTGCTTGAAGCAATGACTACTTATCTATGCACAGTCGTTTGCATTCTGCCAGGCAGGGAAGTTTCTAAAAAAAAAAAAAAGAAAAGAAAGGTAAGATAAAAATCAAGCAAATGCCCAGACAAATATGTCAAACTGATTTTTGACCAGGAGGCTAAAGGAATTCAATGGAAGAAAGGTGATCCTTTCAACAAATGTTCACAGGCAAAAAACAAACAAACAAACAAACAAAAAACAAAAAAACAGAAAAAAGAAAAAAATAGAAAAAAAACGAAACTTCATACCTTATCATACAAAAATCAACTCAAAATGAATCATGACAACTTTAAAATGTGAAAATTAAAATATAACACATTTAGGAAAAAATAGGAGAAAATGCTGGAGACCCAGAGCTAAGTGAGGAGCTTCTAGGCCTGAGGCATAAATGGGAAAATTGGTCAGTGTTACCTCCTCAGATCAGAACTGCTGCTCTGAGAAACACCTGCTGAAGAGAATGGAAAGGCGAGTGACCGCCTGGGAGAAAATATTTGCAAACCACACATCCAACGAAGGACTTATACTGAGAGCATATTGTTAAAAACTCTCAAAACTCGATAGTAGAAAACACACAAAAACCCCCTCTCCAAAACCCTCCAAAATCCAATTTGAAAATGAGCGAAGACATAGACAGACGTTTCACTGAGGAAGATAGGCAGCGGGCAAAGAAGCACGTGAAAAGATTTTCAGCATCGTTAGCCATTAGAGAAATGCAAATTAAAACCACCATGAGCTACCACTCGACACTTGTCAGAATGGCTCAAATAAAGACCATTGATAACACCAACTGCTAGTGAGGATGGGGAGAAACCGGATCAGTCACACATGGCGGATGGAAATATATAAATGGCACAGCCACTCTGGAAAAGAGTTTGGCAGTTTCTCACATGCATTTACCACATGACCCTGCAATCACACTCTGGGACATTATCTCGGAGAAATGAAAACTTATGTACACAAGCACACACACACACATGCACACACACACACGCATGCACACACCCCAACTCTCTACAAAAACGTGCATAGCAGCCCTCTCTGTAATAACTCCAAATTGGAAACAACCCAAATGTCCTTCAGTGGGTGAAAGGTTAAAAAAACGGGTACATCGATATCTCTGTCCATTTCCTGGTGTTGATATTACGCTCTCGTTATGCAAGATGATATTATCATTGGGAGAAACTGGGGGAAGGGTTCTTCCTGAATGACTTCTTCAACTGCACAGGAATCTATAATTATCTCAAAATAAAAGTTTTTTCAAAGCTGCACAAAAAACATCAAGTGAATCAGACGCTAATAAGTAGCAGGGGGTGGTACGAGAACTGGGCTTTTTTGAGTCCTGTGAGGCAGCCCCCGACCATCTGGGGGCTGGGGAGGAGGGAGCCTCTTGTTGGAAAGTGCAGTTAATATTAGCACTGCCTCTTCCCGTCCCGTCCAGCTGTGATGCTCTTTAGTACTTAGGCAAATGAGTCGGAAACTTATGATCACACAAAAACCCACGCAAAGGTGTTTCTATCAGCTTGATTCAGAATTGCCAAACCTTGACAGCAACCAAGATGTCCTTTAGTAGGTGAATGGGTAAGTTAACTACGGTACATCCAGACAATGGATTAGTATTCAATGCTAAAAAGAAATGAGCTCTCAAGCCAGAAAAAGATGGAGAAGTTTTAAAAGCATATTAAGTGAGAGAGAGAAGCCAATCTGAAAATTCTGCATACTGTGTGATTGCAAGGACGTGACCTTCTGAAAAAGGCAAAACTATGGAGACAGTATAAAGGTCTGTGGGTCCAGGGCTTAAGTGGGAGGGAGGGATGAACAGACAGAGTCCAGAGGACATTGAGGGCAATGAAACTACTAACGGTGGACATATGTCATTATACATTTGTCAGAACCCATAGGCTGTCCAACACCGAGGGTAAACTCTGATGGGAGCTATGGACCCTGGGTGGTGACGACGTGTCCGTGTAAGTTCACTGAGGGTAACAATTGAACCACTCTGGTGGATGTCGACGATGCGGGAGGCTGTGCTGGGGGGACAGGAATACGTGGGGACTCTCTGTAACTTCTGCTCAATTTTATTGTGAACCTAAAACGGCTCTGAAAAATAAAGGCGACTTAAAGAATAACAGTGCCGCCTTGATTAGCATCTTCACACAGTTCAAGGTGCTTTGAAGATCATTTCCTTCTTTAAGCCTCAGGGCCATTCTCTGGGGTAGGTGGACGTTGGAGGGTGTACAATGACAGGAAGTGCTCGTACAGGGCCCACTAGGGGCTGGTGTGGGGAAGAAGTGTGCCCTGCATCATCTCACTGACTACCCACAGGGCTTGGGGGGCGCCCACATGATCAGGGACACACCTTCCTTTCTAGGGTAGGGTTGTGGTGAGGAGAAGGCTCTCTGGGGCTCACTGGTAGGATGGGTGGCCAGGAGATGTTGAGGCACCAGCCTAGACAAGCTGGATGGAGACAGGGAAGAGAGGTGGTAGTCTCAAGGATAGGGACCAGGACAGAGACGGGATATATGTCTCTGGGATTCTCTTCCCATCATGAGGTGCAATCAAGTGGGACTCTACTGCAAAGACTAGACAGAGAAGCGAGAGGGGAAACCAGAAAAGGGAGGCAGAGTGGGGTCCAAATTCAAGATAGAAAGGAGTCTGAAACCTGGGGTGGATCCACTCATTTACTCCTGGGCTGATTGACTTCGGAGACTTAATATACAGTCAGGGAATGGGAAAGAATGTGGAGAGAGGGACTTCTCTGGGTGTCATGACTTCTAGGGAGGGATGCCTGCTGACATCCTTTGCCTATTCCTAGAGGACCGTCTTCTCGCCGTGCCCTCAAGTGGCAAAGGGGCGAGAGGGTTCTCTGGGGTCTCTTGCGTAAGTCCCCACTCATGAGTCTCCACCTCCATCACCTAACCCCCACCCACCTAATCCACCTCTAAATACCACTGCAGTGGCCATTAGGTTTCAACATAGGAATTTTGAGGAGACACAAACATATAGCAAACACACACCAACTTAAAACAAAATGATGAACTAGTTATGAAACAATAAAGAATAGTGGTTAAGGGTGTATACGCTGGTGCCAGGCCGTCTGGGTTCTCACCAGACACCAAACCTGCTGGCACCTTGACCTTGGACTTCTAGTCTCCAGAACTGTGAGAAATAAATTACCACCCAATGTATGGTATTTTTGTTATGTCAGCCTGAATCGACTGAGAGGGTATCAGAGGTGGGGTGAGTCTGGGCTGCGGGTTTCCAGGTGGTTCTTCTTGTGTGTCGACCTGAGGAGATGAGATCTCTCCAGTTTCCTAACCCACTGTGGAGCATTCCGGTCACAGGACTGCATCTGCATTGAGCGTCACAGGTGGCATAGCTTCTGGCTGAGGCATAATCACCACCATTTATGGGGTGAATGTAGGGCAGAAGGAGGGTAGTAGGCAGCCTCCAGGATGTACCCCAATGATCTCAGCCTCCTAGTATTTATGCCCTTATGTAATCCCTTCTCGAGTGTGTGCTGGACTTATCAATTCTCCTTTAACAAATAGAATAGGGCAGAAGTGATGAGATGTCACTTTTGAGATTAAGTTATATATATATATAAAAAAAAGATTGCATCTTCCATCTTGGGTGCTCGCTCTCTCTTGGATCACTCATCCTTGGAGAATCCAGCTGCCCTGTTGCAACATGAGTGAGCTTGAAAATGGATCCCCTCTACTCCAACCAAGCCTTTGGATAAAACCGCAGCCATGGCTGACAGTTTGACTAAAATCTCCTGAGAGACCTGGAGCCAGAGGCCCTGAGCTAGGCCACATCTGGAATTCTGACTGACAGAAATTACAAAATGATACATGTGTGTTGTTTCCAGCCACTACGTGTTGGGATAATGTGTTACACGGCGCTAGATAACTAATACGGGGAGCATCTGGGACTCATCTCCTCCCTCGGGCGTTGCCTGAGCGGCTCTGATGGATGAAGCTTTGGCTGATCTTCCAGCTTCCAGCAGCCCTCACTGGTGTCTCCTGGGCGTGTGCCAGTTGTGCAGCAGCTGACGGGAAGGAGACTTGTGTTTGGACCAACCAGCAGGCCATGGACATCTAAGCAGCGCTCTCCCTCCTCCATGCTGAGCTTTAGGGAGGAAATGGATGATCTAGGCTCATAGTGGCCACAGCCACCCCAATACATGTTTCCACACCCTCTCACCACCCCCCACCCCCAATCTCCTCCCAACATGAGCCTTGTCAAAGGGCTTTATCGTATACGCAGCCCTGGCACGCACCTTCTCTCCGGCTTCTTATAATCACCCTAGGAAGCAAGTAGAGGAGGAAGCCGAATCCCCAACATTCGTCTAACTCTTCGTATAGTTTACACGTTTTCTTACATTCATGTTCTCACCCAAGACGTCATCCTTCCGTCTGGGCCCCGAGGGGCTGCTGGAGCCAGGATCAGAACTCAGACAAGAGAAACGGAGTCCCGATGTGGCTTCCTTCTGCCCCCTGCCTGGTTTCTAAGTCTCTGTGTACCTCTCAGCCGTCTCCCCACCGTGAAGATTCCAGAAGAAACCCTTCACAGGAGGGACTGTGTGGAGAAGGAGAACTGAGGAGTGAGGCATCCCTTCGGAGAGAGTCCTTAAAAATGCTGCAACATTCTAGAAAAATGTGCCAAAACTGCAACAAAAACAAACAAACAAAAAAAACAAAAAAAAAAACCCTCCAAAAACCAACCAAATAAAAAACCTCTCGAAAACTCTTTTTTCCCCTCTAGTTATCCACTGGGGACATTCACATTATACTTGGCTTTGGAGGCTTTTATAGAGATGAATTAATTAGTTAATTACCTCAGCAGAACATATGCCAGACCATCTTCCCCGTGCCAGGCATAGTTCCGGGCTCCCCGGGATGTGGTGGGGAACAGACAGGACTCAGGAAAACCCTGCCCACGTGGGGCGTGTATTCCAGTGGAAAGAGCCAGTCATTCTATCGGAGCTAATGGTCCGTGTGGTTAGAGTCAGCATGCAGAGGGGGCTCCTTTTTCACCGAACTGTATGTCATAGTCACAGTTTTAGTAATTTACATATGAAAGATTTCATTTGCTATAGTTTCTTAACCTCACCTAACTGTCAGACATTCTTATTTTTTCTGTTTTGAGTCATTATGAACAGAGCTGCTGTAGTTAATTTTCAACAGCTCTTTGGGATTATTTCCATAAAATAAATTCCCAGAAAGGAATGATTGGGCTGAAGGATGTGCATATTTTTTTGATTCTTGTTAGATAGCACTAGATAATGCTCCAGAGATCTGGTATCAAGGTATACAGTTGTCAGTAATGTGTTTTACCCCAAGTATTCCTACCATCAGATTTTTATCGTTTAATTTTTTTCTTTTTTGTTTAATTTGATAGGTATAAAAATGCTATTTCATAGTTGACTTGAATTTTATAAAGCTGAACGTTTTTCTTTCCATGTCACATATTCAAATCTGATTAGGCTTGGTGAGGCTATGGGAACAGCACCCCCAAATCGTAGTGACACACGACAGCAGAGGTTTCTTTCTCGTGCGTGATATAGTTCCACTTTGGGGTCACCAGGGATATTGCTCCTGATGTCCTCATTCTGGGAGCCAGCCTGGTCAGGCCACCAGGATCTGGGGTGCTGCTGGTCACTGAGGAAGTGAGAGAAAGCAGCAAATCACGCACAGGTCCTTAAACACGGTGGCCCAGACGTGACACATGTCACGTCTCCCACCATTTCATTGGCCAAAGCAAGTGACATGGTCATAACCCTACTTTAGGGTCATGGGCCCAAGAGACAACAATCCAGGAAAATCTGAAAGGCATAAGTAATGACTACCAATCACAACCTACTATGTGTGTTTTTTTTTATGTAAATAGACGATTTATTCTTTTATTACCTTAGGGAAGGCGGTGATTCCGAGAGAAGAGAAAGAAGCATCATTTCTTTAGTTAACGCCCTTCTCTGCGAGCGTTTGAGTCCAGAGTCACCGTCCCACAGAACCCCGTTCTGGTCCCCTTCCCCCAACCCAAAATCGCCAGGAAAGAGCGAGTGTTTTTTAATTTTGTCTTCACTTTTCTCTTTTGCTAAGTCAGAATGACCTCGAGAAGAATCTAATCTTCTTATTCTGAACAATGGGACATTGTCCTCCTGGGCTTTGCCCGTAGCTTTGAGACCGATTGGTATGAAGCCCAAGGAGTCACTCGGAGTGACCATTTCATGGCTCCAGGTGGTGATTACAGGACAGCGAGTTACTTGTTCCCTTTCAAAGGCAGGTCAGTGCGGCTCCATTTCCGTTCAAGTGGTGCTGCCTTTGATGTCACCCATGTACAAAAAGCATTATTGAAAACAAATGAGGCCTATTAATGCTTCATTTCCGATGCTGTTTGATGCATTTTTTTCTATTCTATGTATGTTTGTTTTAGGGAGATGCAGACCTAATTTTCCTTGCAATGCAACTCTAGTGACGCTGATGAGTTGACTCTTCTTTCTCCTCTGATCTAGCTCTTCGTGCATAAAGTAATTAGAAAAGAACGAGTGTGATTACATACAGATGTGATTTTTCTTCTGGGAGACACCTTCAGGAAAACACTGTTGTTAGCAGGATCGCTGTGAGCTGGGTGGGATCCACCTGTCTGGGGAGGAGGGTCTCGTACAGAAAGGGGTATGATCCACTTGGGGTCAGGGACTTACGTGTGGGGGGAACACACGTGTGTCCGGGAGATTGCTCAGACACTGGCGGTGAGAAGCCAAGGACATCTATTCCATGAAGTCCCCACTCTGGAGGGGGCGGGTCCTAAGGCCCATCTCTTGCCCTCGAATGCTGAGAAATGCCTGATGACTGGGCCTGGTGGCATTTCTGCCTGGGTCAGTGGGCTCGAAGCGGGGTCTGGGAGACTCATAAAACATTCTGTGCCCACCTCTCCTAGTTCATAACCCTGGCTACCCATTGGAATCCCCAGGAGAGCTTTGGGAAAATGGACACCCAAATTCCATCCCCTGGAGATTCTCATTCAGCCTGGGGTGGAGCGTGGGCATCTGTATTTTTCAACCTGCAGGGTTGAAATCGAATAAGGCACAAATACATCACACTCCTGCTGTGCCCAATGTGTGAGAATACTCTGCGTATCATCAACTCTCAAACATCCACACTTGCGATGTTTGTTTTTTAATGCTTAAGAGAGACAGTGACTTCAATCCTTCCTCTTAAGTTCTATGTAGTAGCTTGAATGGTACCTCCCCAACAACAACAAAAAATATGTTTGTGTCCCAGATCCTTTGAATGTGGCCTTTTTTTGGACAAAAGGATTTTTTTTGTGAATATAATTAAATAAAAGCAGGCAGTTTGAGATGAGATTATCCTAGGTTACCCAAGGGGGCTTGAAATCCAATTATGAATGTCCTCCTAAGAGACAGAAGGAAGACACAGACTCAGAGAGGAAGGCCATGTGCAGAGGGAGGCAGAGATTGGGCGGACACGGTCACAAGCCGAGGAACGCCTGCATCCACCAGAGGCTGGAAGAGGCTTCAAAAAATGATCTCTTAGAGTCTCTCCAGGGGGCACAGCCTTGCTGACCTGCTGACCTTAGACCTTTACCCATTGGAACTGTGAAAGAATCAACTTCTGTGGGTTTAAGTCACCAAGTTTGTGGTTATTTGTCACAGCAGCCACTAAGCACGCCCCATTTCCTTTTGTCTGTATCCAGCCTTTCTTGGGCTCTTCTTCAGGTGTCTCTTGATTTTTCCAGATAAAGCGCACACTTTTTTTTGGTTTCTCCACCCTCTGTCTTGACTGGTGCTTCGTGGCACTGAGACATAAGCCACACTCAGCAGCACCCCAAACTCATGGCTACTGCCTTGTTTAAGACCCTGGCTGTTTCTGTGTTCGTTTTGACCATTTTTTGTGGGGGTAGTGCATGATTTTTCCACTCACATGTTTATCCCTGTGCCCTGGTCTCCTTTATCTGTTTTCTCTGGTGTCTTTGTAGTACTAAGCTGATGCTTTAGGGTACAGAGAGGTGATGGCAGTGGAGATAAGGAATAGGGAA
The DNA here is from genome assembly GCA_004027375.1 of Macroglossus sobrinus. Lineage (NCBI taxonomy): Eukaryota > Metazoa > Chordata > Mammalia > Chiroptera > Pteropodidae > Macroglossus > Macroglossus sobrinus. The sequence goes on along the minus strand of PVKZ01006556.1, from coordinate 12,590 downwards.
AGGGAGAACTCTAGGACGTGAGTCTAGGGTATCTTATTCCCCTGCATTCTGCATTCCATCCTGGGGCCTCTCGACCTCCTCAGTGGTTTTATTCCGGCTTAGACAGAAACAGAGCAGGGAAGTACCTACTCTTGGACCAGCACTTGGGGTTCAAGAGTAGAATCTGAGTAAAGGTCTGTGTCATTATTAGGGTCTGAGTCAGTTGCTCAGTCCTGTGCTGAGAGATGGTATTGGGGTGCTGGGGTTGTTCATCTTTCTATGAGTACATGGTTGGTATGAAAGAGGAGCATTAACCCACAGGAAATGGGGGTGTTGGATAAAAAAAAATCAAGAGGTCTCCTCAGCAGTCTACTCCTTCACCCAATATCACACACACCAATCCTTCTCACATTTATAGTTAAAAATATGCTTCCTCCTAACAAAATGTATACATCTTCTCTCCCCAAAGAGAACCATCTAAAGCCCACACGGTTACTGTATCCGGCTGCAAGTCCAGGACCCTAAGTGAGAGATGTTCTGCTTTTTTTCAGCTTCAAGTGTGACTCCTCACGGTCAAATCCATACCCAGAAGTATTTGGGTTTTAAAGAACAAGGAAAAACAGGGTAATACTAAAGCAAAGATATCAGTCCTTCACGGAAGAATAGTGAGGGAGATTTCCTTAGGACATGTTTGTACATATGTCTGTCTCTTCACAAAATGCCACGTAGGTGCTCGCCTCTGTTCCCGCTTTGGTCTGGCTGGGCCTGTGAAGAAGGCAGACAATGACGGAAGGGTATGGATTCCTGTGCTTGGGGGACATTGGTTCTTACTCTCAGCGTTGCTTAATGTGTGCTCTTATTTTGTCTGCTTACAGGGTTCATTTCTCAGTGCTAACTGAAATTCGAATAAGTATCTTTCACTTTCTGGTGACAGTTTAATTTAGTAATCACTGTGTGTCTGTCAAGAATTTATGTGTGTTCTTCTTTACTCCATTAATCTTAGCTGAATTTCGAAGCATTGTAATTAAGTTGTATCAAAACGGTTTACTTTGAAAACCTTTTCAAAATGTCAATGGACTGGAAATCAGTCCTATTAATTGGTGCAGAGTGCCTGCAAAGTCAGAATAAGATACAATATATGATCATCGCTAATATGATAAGGACAGAGTTGACATGAATGAAATAACTGTAATAATTCACCATCTGTTTGATCATCTGATGCCTCTTAGAATCTCGTAACATACGACAGAAGGAAGGAGGCTATTATCAGTTCGCAGAAGATAATAACACTGTGTTTCCAAGCAGAGCCTCTCGATGGTTGAGTCTTTATCACGTCTTTTATCACATGTGCACAGACAGACACACACTCACGTCTCCAGGTTCCACAGATGGTAGAATATTTTAAATATTTCCATTTAACAAATGAACGTTTTTAATAGAGACATCCAAAGGTAATGTACCTGTCTCACGTGCAAGATAATTACAGGATTTCTAAAAAGCATGGTTCAATAGGCATCACAGGTGGTATGGATCAAGATTGGGACAAAATTGTAAAATCAGGTGGATAAACATTGTCTCTTTATTCTATCAATGAATGGATTACTATGACTATACATGTAAGCTCCTTTGGAGATGATATCAAAATCTTCCACATAAGACCCTTTACGGATGTGACACCCTGTCCTCTCTGCCTCTGGCTTCCTGGTCTCTCCGTGAGAGACAAACTCTGATGAGCAGCCCGTTTCAAAGCTCAGTGTTTTCATGTCTCTGCTAGAAAACCTTCAGTGACTCCTCATTGCCCAGCTCCCACCCGCAATCTTCCATTGTTTGGCTGTCACCTACCCGTTTTCCCTTATTTTTCCCCAGTTACCCTCCCCCAACTCCCACCATGCCAGAGGACAGTAGTCCTGTCTTGTTTATGGCATAGGTCGTGAGTGGTTATGATGTCTTCATAGATATTTGTCAGTGAATACATGTCTACTTATTCAAATTCTACCCATTTTTTAAGACCCAGCTTGCGTGACACCACTTCTAGGAAGACTTCTCTGATTGTTTCATCTGGAACTAACTTCCACCTTCAAGCTCTGTGACCTATAACCCCTTTTGCTACAGCACTTTCTATCTATACACACACGTTCTCTACTGATCAGCTACGCTCATTCGCCTTTGAGACCGTGGCGACTAGAGAGAGCAGCTTGGGAAAACAAAAAAGGCACCAGCTAATCCGATGTCTATAGCACATATCTGCCACGTCTTTTACAAAGGACAGTGGACCTTTTTCTACCAACTCTCTCTACTTGTATTCTGCAACCTTCTTTGCTTCCTCTCGCTCCTCTAAAATAAATCCACCGATCACTTTCTCTTTACAAGATCATTTTCATCAGCATTCAAACACATTTTTATTCTTCTTCTTAAAACATGATCCCCGTGGACGTCACATCTTTTACTAATCACCACCGCATTCTCTCTGCTCCCTTTTACAGCAAAGCTTCTTCAGTTGTCCGTGGTAACTGTAACTACTCTTTCACTTTTTATTCTTTATGCATCCATGTGGATTGAGTTTACAGCCTAACCACCTCACCATGGTTGTTTCCATCAAGGACATCAGAGGATCTCCGCTTTGCCAAATCCTGATGCTCCTTTTTCTCTATATGTTTATTCAAGCCCTCAGAGACATTTAACATAGCTGATGACTCTTATTACTAGATATTTCTCACGTTAGCTCCCATGACATCAGACTCACCACATTTTATTTCTATGTCTTCATCTGCTTACCAGTAACAGAGGTAAAATAAATGATCAGGTATTCTCAAATAATCCAAAAGAAGAGAGTAAAAGAGAGGAAAAAGAATAAAGAACAGAGAGGTCAAATAGAAACAAAACAGGAAGATGGCAAGAGATTATACCTGCTGGATGATTAAATATAAATGGTCTCAGCATTCCGGTTAAAAGGCAGAGATTGTCATACTGGATGAAAATGCAAGATCATACCATGTGCTGCCTACACAAAACTCTCTTTTTAGACAAAGATACAGGTAGGTTAAAAGTAAAAAGGATGGATGAAGCCATACCATGCTAATATTAATCCAGGGAAAGCTGAATCAGCTATGTTGATATCAGACAAAATAGACTTTGGAACCGGGAATATTGCCAGGGATAAAGAGAGAGTATTCATAATGACTGAGTGATCAATTTATCCAGAACACATAATGGTTCTGAATGTATATTCATCAATAATCAGGCTTCAAAAGGTATGAAGCAGAAACTTGACAAAGCTGAGAGCACAAACAAATCCACAATTATGGTTTAAGACATCAACACTCTTTTCTCTGTAATTGATAGGAGAAGAAAATCATTTAGCACAGAGAACTTGAACAATATATCAATGATGCGATATAATTGCCATTTATTTTAAAACACCCCATGACAACAACAGAAGACTCATTTTAAAAATTTGCGTATGGAACACTCATTAAGACAGATCATATGCTGGGTCATAAAAAAAAAAGTCTTAATAATTTAAAATAAATGAAATCACAGAATGTGTTCTTAGATGATAAGGCAATTACATTAAAAGTCTATGCTGGAGATCCTCCACCAGGAGCATGCAGAGGGAGAGGAGATACGGTCCAAGGCTGAACTTCAGGGAAGAGCAGTATGGTGCTCCCATGGCTTTTGAAGATCGGAAAATAATGAGAACCAAGAAAGAGGAGTCACAGAGGCTAAGGGGTCAGGCCAAGGGACAACACTATTAAATGGAGAAGTGTCCGATAAACTAAGGATGGAAACAAATCCATGGGGTCAGAAGACATGGTGATTAGCGGTGACCTTGGAAAGAGGCAGTTGATGAGAAATGAGGAAGGAGAGGCTGTATCTATCCCTCTTCTGGCAAACCGTTCCTTTCCCTCTTGGGAAAGCCAAGTCAGGGTCAGAGAAGGGGATTTTGTGTGTGTGTGTGTGTGTGTGTGTGTGTGTGTGTGTGTGTGTGTGTGTTAATTTGTTGTTTTAAAAATAAGGAAGATGTAAACATGTCTTTAGACTGGAGTTGAGAGCTGGTGGTAAAGGAGATGGAGGAGTGGATTCATGAGGATACGTGGGAGGTTGGTTCACCTTGATACAGAGATGAGGAATAATGTAAGGATGAATGTAAAGACAGATACATTTGTTAAGTGTGGCTGGAAATTGTGACACAGAGCGCCATCTGGACTCACTTTTACCTTTATGCTGACGACTCTCAAACTTTAATCCTTGTCCTAACTCTCGTGCTCCAGACTCATGTTCCAAGTGCCTTCTGGTCATCTCCACTTAGATGTGCCATTGCTTTGCACTTACACGTTTGAAAACAAACTTGTGTTCTCCTTGGTTTGTCCCCTTCCTGTCTCTCCTTTCTTCCCTTTGTCCCCTCTTGGCCCAGGCAACTGGAACCTTGAGTCGACACTATGTTTCGCATATCCTGACCTTAGGTCAGGTGAAAAGTTGGGCTTCACTTGTCAAAAGCTGCAGGGCATGGGGGTGGGCGGTGAGGAGGAGGGGGGCTGGCAGTGTGTCTGGTATGGGCGTGGGAGGAGGATGGTAGAAAAATGAGTTTTGAGATGATGGCAAATCAAAGCCAGCCAAGCTACCCTAAAATGTCACCCGTTCGCGGAAGTGAGACAGGAGGGAGCATCTAGGTGGAAAGACGGTGAGACGAAATTTTGCGAGATTAGAGGAGATTGGAGGGGTTGGAGGGTGGGAAGCAGATCTCGGAGAAGGCTCTGAGCTGGTGAAATCTTGGCTACAACCCCTTTCCATGGTCTTCCTTAGAACTTGACCGTGAACACGGTGGGAAGTCGTTAAAAGCACCAACAAGGCATAGATGCCCCTGTTCCGCTGTCCAGACCCCTCCGATTGTTCCTTCTTTTTCCTTCCTCTTCATCGCACTGAGTACTGGGTTTTCTTCCTGTGCAATGTCTCTCTACTCTGGCCCCCAAACCATGCATCTCTCTTTGTCTTTTCCTCTTGCCAACGACCGTCTAGATCCCTTAGACCTTCTGTTTCTAGTCAGTTTAGAAATGTTAAAAAAAAAAAAAAAAAAAAGCTTTTCTCATAGTTTTCCTGTTCTTGGCAGAGTGTGTGCCTGCCTGGAGGCCAGTCGTAGTAATATGCATGAAAATGAAAAAATATATATATGTAATAATGAAGGAAAAAAAAAAAACCGATCCAACCTTGGAAAATAACTCCCCTGAAAGTTTAGGTTTGTATTGTGGGCCAAGATGTCGACTGATGTTTGTTTGCTCTGCGCCAGACATGGCGGCTGCGAGAGCTTGGCTTCCCGAAGCTCTCCCGGGCATCGCAGCCCCAAACGGGCCCCCTTCGGAGCGGATTTCATTAGGGTAAACGTTACGATACTAACGTTTTGGCGTGGAGACGGCCAAACGGTCCATTTGCTCACTGCTGAGGCTGAGAGTCACCCATGCTGGGCAATGACCCCGCTCTTGTGTCCCCACCAGTTAAGTGTCAATCTCCCAAAGGCTGGGACGTGTCTGCCCTTAAGAAAGGGTCCTTTTTCTTCATTCGTCTTGACCACCTGGGATCACCTATGGTTTGGGGGACCAATGTATTAATAGCACTATAAATACAGCTCCCGGGCTGGTCCTCACTTGTCTGACATCACCTTTTTTTCCCAAGGACAAAACCTCTATGCTGTAGCAGACATTGCTGCTTTTGACACAAAGAGTCTGGAAACAGAATCTCTTGTCCCAATTCGGTTCAGATGTGCGGCCACCTTTACTCCCGCCTTGGCTGGGTGGCAGCACAGAGTCTGTTACGAATAGTTTAGCTATCGGTCATGCCGGCCAGCCGTTATTTTAGCTTTAATTCTGCACACAGAATTAAATTGTTCCTGTGCCCTCATATCCTCACGTTCGCGAAACATAAAAACCCACTGGAGCATTTATTAAAAATGGTTCTTCCTGGGCCCTAATGTAGAGGAACAGGTGTCCCCAACCATTGTGACGTGGAGATTGGGTGGCTGGTGCTGTCACTGAGGCCCAGGAGAGGTAGGGGAAGGTGACAACTTCAGGCCTGCCACTCAGCCTGCCTGAACCCTGGCCAATTCCAGAGCCGGCTAGGGAGCTTGGCGTAGGAGGCAGCTTAGAGGCCTAGCAGCAAATACCCTGGGTTTCACCAAAAGATCCAGGTGACCCTTGCGGGGGGACCCATCTTGGATTAGTTTGGGGGGAAGAGACGCTGTGAACTGCTTCCTGTTGACTGTCCAAGACCTGGCTATGACTCAGGTAGAGTGAAGACAGAGTTCTAGGTCCCTAACTCCTTCTGTCCTGGAGTTTCTCTGACACTGGTTCACACCAGAAATGTGGCCCCATCTCCCTGAGGGGGGCACTTGGAAATAGGATGAAGACATTTTAGTCAGTCACCATGCTGCGGGAGTTGGCATTGAAAGGCTGAGCAGGGAGGCAAAAACGTGGCAAGGCCTGGGACAGTGGCACCCAACAAAGAATATTTCTGCTGGGTCTATGGCCATGCCACCCTGAACAAGCCTGATCCCGTCTGATCTCATGAAGCTAAGCAGGGTCGGGCCTGGTTAGTCCTTGGATGGGAGACCACCTAGGAAGACCAGGTGCTGTAGGCATAAAAAATAAGAAAATAAGAGATTGTAAGCTGACAATGTCCTTGCAATCTGTGAGGTCAACCAAGTGTGCTTCGCCTAAAGAATAAGATAATAAAGAATACTCCAGCTGGAATCTCTCCCCGTGAGACATGTGCAGAACTCACGGCCTTCCCGCCATGTCTGGGCAGACTCTGAATTTTGGAGTTCGCATGTGGCACCCGGTTCCTGCCTTTGCTTGACCCAAGGGCCCTGGCTGTCAGAGCACAGAGCTCTGAGCACTGAAGCGAGGGCTCGGCAGCTCAGCCTTTGCAGGGGCTGGCACCGCCCAGCATTAGCTGGGAACTCGCAATGCCTGGGAAAACGTGGGCACAGATGGGACAAGCCCCCACAGGCCACAGCGAGACTCTGCCTTCACTGTCACCACAGCCCAGGATACTCATACTCGGGAGACCCTTCTCCAAGAGGGGCCCCAAGTTCCCTGGAAGGATTCATGCTGAGAAGGGTTTTAGAGGGGTGCGTAGGAAACCATTTTAATTTACTCCACTACCGGTAGCCCTCAGAGAACCCAGGTCTCCCCAGAGCTCTGAGTTCACTCGGCTTTTAGAAGGTTCTAGACGTTTTTGCAACTGGATTTTTTTTTGCCCCCAGGAACTAAATATTGCCCGGTTGTTGGTTGGTCCATGCCTTCTCTTGAGCCAGAGCAGTAATATTTTGACAATGCTTAGAGCCAAGGTTAGAAAGAGAGACAGACAAAACTCTGGCTTCCCTGTCTGAGTTTCCTTCCCTTTCTCTCTCTAAAGGTGAGGGCAGAGCCTGCCAGCAGTTTGCTAATGGTCTCCAAGCGAAAAGCCTGTTGAATTCAGAAGAGATTTCAGACTCCCTGGGGCATGACGCCCGTCATTTCACAATGGAGAATTATTCTGCGGTATTTATTTTGTGATTCTTGACCCTTGTTCTAAATCTTGCTGGTGTGTTTTCATTTAAAATGTATTAAGCGAAACTTGGCATCGCGAGCTGGCTCCATTAAGCCCTACGACAGCTTAATCCAGATTTTATGATGCTGGGACTGGAGTATATGAACTGTAATATGGGAGGAAGCTTGAGGATAAATAACGTCAGTTTGGTACTTATTATGAATTTAACTATTTTGGTGCCCTCTTGGCAATTAACTGGAGTGTGTGTGGTTAGATTTTAATGTCTTGAAAATGTTGCAATGATGGCCGTTAAGCCCCCCTGCGTCGGGGGCTTACGGGGCCTCTGGATTAAAGGGCAGACTCAGTAGAGAGTTCTGGGTCCTGGGGTTGCCATTTGTTAGGCCTGCTCAGTGAATGTGGAGCCCTACGAGTTGGCATGGAGAGGGCACAGCCTTCACCCCGCCTCGGAGCTCCAGGATAGTCACATCCAACCGCCTTCCTTACCAGCTGAACTTGGAGTTCTCATGGGCTCCTCCACCTCCGAGCTTCAAAGCAGACCCCTCACCTTCCCCTTGAACCTGCTCCTTGACGACATTCCTTTCAAGGAACCAGAGCCACCGTCCACTAAGCTGCCCCTGCAACTTTCTCTCCTCTGACACAGCCAGAGTTGGTCGGTTCTACCTTCTCAAATTATGTCTGCAATCTGTCCACGTCTGTCTGTCTCCACTGCCCCATCCTTGGTCCAGCAGCGATAGTTCTCACCTGGAGTCCCCAGTAGCTCCCCCCTGTCTCCCCATGTCTATCTGTGACTGTCCATCTGCAGCCAGAGTGATCTCCTTTAAGTGGAAACTAAATTGCGTTATGACCCTGCCCCAAACCTTTCATTGGCTTCCCACTGCACGTAGCTTAGAATCCATGCCCTTCACATGTCTTCGAGATCCTGTGTGATCCGGCCCGTTTACCTCTCAGCCTCCTCTTGCTTGCCCATCTCACTGGGCTTTGACTTCACCAGCCTTCTCCCTAAATCAGCCTCAGGCTAGGACCCCCTCATCTTAGTGGGGGGGTCCCCTCACAGAGACCTTTCCTGACTCCCCCAATCTAATTAAAGCCCCCATCATACTGTCTCATAGTACCTGCTACTACTCCTTCGGGCCGCTCACCACGGTGCATACTTTTGTATTTATTCTTGTATCGTGGAATTGACCCCTGTCCCTCCCAACAGACTCTAAGTCCCATTACTGTCAGAGCCATGTCTGTTTTGCTTGTTGCTATAAATCTAGTGACCAGACCAGTGTCTGACATGTAGCACATGCTCAATTAATACCGGTTAAGTCTATAAATGCTGCCTTCAAGGCATCGATTCCTCAGCCAAAATCTACTGAGTCTCTGCTGTGTTCGTTCTAGATGGTGAGAAGCATAACTACCTGAAGAAACACAAGAGCCATTTAAAGCATTGTTAAACGAAGTGGGAATCCTTATTTACGGAATCCGGAAGTCCCAAAGGACTTTGGGGGCAGAATCCATTGAGTAAGTGTGCAGAGGTCACGACCCAGAGGCAGATGGGATACAAGTGACCGATGAAACAAGGACACCTTCCCCAGCGTGGCCTTGGCATTTATATCCTCAAGTCTCAGAGAGCTGAGCACAGGGCCCATGGGAGAGGAAAGCCACAGAACGGGTGTAGGGTGGTCCTCACACGGGGTCCTATTTGAGGTCCTCTCATTAATCAATCCAGCAATGTCTACATGCTCATGGCCCTTGAAGGCCTTCTCCCGGGGTACCCCAACCACACTCTCCAGGGAGGTCCAGGTCTGCTCTTGTCACCTGTTCTTTCTGGACTTCTGGGGACCCCGGGGTGAGTGTGACAAGAGGGTTGCCTCCAAGGACCCTCAGCAACTGTGGGCACGAGGTCCTTCGTCCCGAGCTGGCTGTTAGCATTATGATACTTTAGTCGTGTCGAGCTGATCAGTCGAGCTGATCAAGGAGGGAAGGCTTCGGTGGTGAGACGCCCAGTTGAAAGAACGCACCAGGAGCCGACGTCAGAATGAGCCGGCAGCCACCAACTTTACCGCGGGGAGCGTGCACTTCTGCGCTAGGGGACCGCGTGGGCTTTGCGTGTGTCAGAGAACCATCGTGGCATTTCGCCACACACGCGTAACAAACGACAAGCTGAACCGTACTTGCACACGTGAGGTGCAGGCTCCTGACTACATGAAGGTAGCACTCCAAGTCCGGAGGGCTATCCCCGGCCACGAGCCTGGATCACAGCCAGTCCGGGGGCTGACAAGTCTCCTTTCCCAGGACATAAAATAAAATGTGCTTCCTCGTTTCTCCCCGTAATGTGTTAATTTCCTTGTTTTTAAGATTTTTTGTGGGTCTAGAGAGTTCGTAAATGAAGGAAACCTTGATTAATAAGTTCGGAAGAAGTAATTTATAAAAAATTAGAGGGGGAAGAAAGCAAAATTGGTGAGGGCACTTTGCTCCAAGGCTGCTGGCACCTAACCCAAGAGAGGTAAAAAGGCCAATGTGAAGACCATATTCTTCATTAGAATAAGCACGACACCTTGGATTTAGGATGCTGGGTTTGTAAACCACTGAGGAGAGAAAAACACATATTCCCCAAAGATGTACCAGTCTTTTGTCACTAACCTTTCCGGTAATGGGCTATTTAGAGCAAAGACATAACAAGCTCATGAAGAACCTAGATAGGGCCCTGGAGGCCTAACCCCGGGCTAAAGCCCCCCAGGACCCACTTAGGATAACGAAAGTGAACTTGGCCCAGGCCTGCCCCGGCAGGCAGGAAATTCCTCTCCACCAGCGTCTTGAGCACCTCTTCATTCCCCTGTGCTTTTGAAAACAGAAAGGGAATTTTCCCAGGAAGTCTTCTCATTTGGCTCCCTGACGTCCAAAAGGGAGCTAAGAATAATAAAGGCCTTGTACACTTGGATCCAAAGAGACTCAGTGACCTTGCCCAGGGTCACACAGCTAGTAAGCACCGGCGCAGGTGCTAGGACCCAGGCCAGGGTGGGCCCGACCCACGCCTGCGACTCCCACCGCTTCCCCTCCCTCCCCGGCCCACGCCTGCCCCTCCCGCCATGCTCAGCATTTCAGTGTTGTGATTTTTCTCTGGTTGTTTCTCTTCTTTTCTGCTGACTGCCCAGATCCTACAGCGTCCTACCTTTCTATAAGCCGATGTGAAATAAACATGGAGTAGCTCTCTTTTTAGAGAATGTTCTCACCTCTTGGTCCCCCTCCTGCCTCCTCCACCTATCACGACAATAACCAGCCATGAATCGAGAGGTCTTAACACCACGGCTGATAAACAAAAGCATTTAGGACTTCAGCACCCTACATTCCCCATGGGGTGAGCAATGCTGAAGTCCTAAATGCTTTCGGAAAACGATTCCCCATCTTTTATTGTGCAAAACTACTCCTGAAACGTGGAACATGATCTCTCCCATTCTCAGAGAGAGTGCTCTGGGCTTCTGTTAGCACCATTATTTTCTTTGGAGCCCTGAGCACCTCTACAGGAGGATTTAATTATGTTTTAGCAAATCGCAGTGAGAAAGATCTATGTTGATCTCATTTCAAGATCTATGTTGATAAAGATCATGTAGGAAAATTTTATCCCATTTTTAAGCCACATGATGCTATAGTTTAAATGATTTTATAAACTGTTTAAAATTCTTTCGGTGACATGGTAGGCCGTATGAATGATAAGATATACGTGCACACGTGCATGCAAATCTGAGCTCATTGAGAGCAAGCAGATAAGACGGAAGGTACTACGGTTAAAGCCACCGACTAGGACCTGAAATAATATTTCCCCTTGTGTTTCTTGTACTAGTGACAAGATAGTATGTGCTGCTTTGCCACCCACATAAAAAGCCATGTTCCTCAGGGAGCCCCACATAACGTGAAATGGGATCGCACCTGTGACCTGCCAAAGTCGTTATTCTGCTTTCGAGGTAGCGGGGTGAGAATTCGCAGGCCTTCTCCCCGCCATCTGTCTGCTGCCTGTGTGCTCTGTGAGCATGTGAAGAGCGCAGGTGCTGTCTCCCCGGCCTCTCCTTTCAGTTTTGTTCCATGCATTTCCCTAGGAGGGAGCCACCGCTTCGTCCCCCGCAGCCCTGGAGTTCTTCCGGCTGCCTCCCTTTCCTGTGAGGTCAAGTGGGTAGATGCACGAACGGTACAGATGGAGAAATAGATTAACCTTAGAACGGATGCTGGCATCGACATTCCGGAGACGGAGCTGCTTCCAAGACAGGAATAATGCTCGAGCTTTCAAAATCGGGAAGTCTGACGCAATTTTGATCTCTCCGTCAGACGGCTGCTAGCAGTGGCACAACGGTCACGGGGTGGGGAGTGGGGGAATGGGACAAGTCTAAGCCGCTCAGGTGGCGTGATATGAAAGCCTGAGAATGAGGCGCGTAATCGCGTCACCAGGATGTTCTATCGGAAAGATGTTTTTGGAATTTGTCTTCAACAAATCATCTGTGTAAGCCATTCATTCATTCATTTATTCAACAAGTGCTCACTGCATATGTGCTAGGTGATACCGGGCAAAGGGAAATAAAATGTGACCTCTCCCCATATCAGCTGATGAAGGAGACGAATGTGGACCCAGATGCCAGCTCTAACCCTTGATGGCGCATTCTGTGACAGTCCTCCCTGGGGAGGATCGGGGAGGGAGGGTCCCTGACAAACTCAAAACCCTTTCTCCCCCAACTCATTATTCACTGCTTTGTCTTATAGCAGGCATTGCTATTTGAAAGTATGTGTGTGTCTATATTCCATTTTTTCCCACTAGAATACCAACCCTACGAGGGCAGGGACTTTGATTTATGCATCCTTCTATCCCCAGCATCAGAAATAGTGCCTAGTACACAGCAGGTGCTCCACGAAAATATGTTATGAGCAAAGGGCTGTGGAAAGGCGGAGAAGGGAGGGATTTCCTGGGTCAAAGGGCGGGGGTGAGGGTCAAAGGGCGGGGGTAAGGGTCAAAGGGAGAGAGCCTCACCTAGGAAGGCATCTGAACCGTAGTGTGGAGCCATCTAAACTGGGCAGAGAACATAGAGCAAACATGTCCC
>PVKZ01006555.1:0-33436 GCA_004027375.1 Macroglossus sobrinus | reverse complement strand
TCTCAGGCCATCCCTTTGACGGGTGTCCACGTCTGGCCGGTTTTAAGCCAACGGAATGTGGGACGGATGAGGAGGGACGTGGCTAAGTGTGACCCTGCACGAGGACAGGGGTCGTGCCAGCCTTCGGCCAGGAGCGCCACGGAGCCAGCTGGCTGGCACCTGTCCCTCGGGCGGGGCGGGTGAGGTGGGGTGAGAGGATGGGAAGGGGCAGATCCAGCGTGGGGGGCTGCGGAAGGCCCCTCAGCTGGGTGATGGGTCGGTGCTGATGATGGGGTGGCAGGCACCTCGCCAGAGGGAGGGGGATGGGCAGATGGAGGAGAAGGCGGGGCCAGCGTGGTGGGGGAAAGACGACCCCTGCTTTGGAGTCTGAAGGCCTAGCTCCGTGCTGTACCCATCCCATTCGCCGGCTGGGTGACCTGGGGTCCCTGGCCGGGTCTGTCTCCCGGGTCCCGTGCGGCCGGGAACGTCTCAGCCTTCATTCGCGATGGCTTCCTCCTTCTCCAGATCGTGCTGGAGTCACGTCTCCTCTTCCTGCCAAAGCTGAAGGCAGCAGGGCCAACAGCCTGTCGCTTAAATCGCGGGAGATTTATAACTCAGCCGGGGAGAAGCTCGTTACCAGATGCGCATAACGCCCGCCCGTGAGGATGGGGGCCTGGCACACCGCGTCCCCGTCGGAGGCATCATCCTCACGGAGGAGGAGATGATGGCCCGGGGATGAGCAGGGACTTGCCCCAGGGAGCAGAGCTGGGATGAGGACAGAGCTGGGGTGAGGAGGGAGGCGAGTCAGAGCCTGGAGCATCCACCTGCCCTCCGGGGGACTGGCCGGCCGCCGTCCCCTCTCCCTGGGATCCCCGCATCTCCTGGTCCAGCCCAAGGGAGGGAGGCTCCAGGCCAGGCAGGCCACGGCTCCTGATCTAGTTGCTGTGGAGAGGTGGCTGTCACATTCTGTGCAGTGACAGTGCTCATCGTGGGGCTCCCTCCCTGACGAGAGCCTGGGCACCAACAAGACAGAGCCTTGGCGCTATAGAGAAAAGGGGTTCGGGGGCCGAGGCCGGTCGCCTTGACCTCAGCAGCCTGAAAGCAGGTGCCCCCCCAAACCTGTTAGCTGTGCAGACAGCCGGGGGCGAGGAGGAAGTGTCGGGGGGCTGCCGTGGAAGGGAGTGGGGGCGGCCCCTGACAAGCCCTCTCCCCTCCCCACACCGCCCCACCCCGCCCCGGGAGCTGTCGCTCGAGGCCCGGGGTGATTTGTTTGCCCACACATCCAAACAGAATGACAAGGAAATTATCCGCGTGGCTGGAAGTGACTGGTTAATTAGGGAAGAGCGTCGCAGCCTGTGCGTGCAGAGCTCGCTGTCTGCGGGGCCACGGGAGCCTATTTGCTCCGTGTTATCGAGTGGGTGGCTCGTGCCATCGTGATCACGGAAGGCCGATCGGCAGAGAAAACACGGGAGATCATGTGGCCGTCAGCCCAACACGAGGGCCGGGGCGACGAGGACGTCAGTGTTGGAGGAGGGGACAGACAGACAGCAGCTGTTTCTGGCGAGGCACGGGCTCTGGCCAGAGTGGCAGTGGGCTGGAAGGGAGCAGGAAGAGCCCGGGCTCTCTTGGGCTGGGTGATGGGGGAGGGGAGGCATCAGTCTGCACCCTCAGCGGTCTATTTCAGAGTGACAGACAGTTCACAGGCCCCAAAGAAGCTTTACGGGGAATTTCCTTGCAGGGCTGTCTGTAGCCGAGAAAAATCAAAGAGGGGTACAGCCCAAACCTTCTGCAGTAAGGAGTGCCTAAGTGCCTCACGGCAGAGCCGCCTGTGGAATACTATGCAGCAGTTAAAAAGGATGGGGTTAATGCTCTGATGGGCAAGATGGCCGAAGCGCCGTGAGAAGAAGAAAAAGTGAGCTGTCAAATAGTCTGCAGATTATAACACCATTTAGGAAAACAGACAGAAACACAAACACATCTGCGTAACTCTGTGTGTGTGTGTCCTTTGGGCCTGTGCGTGCATGTGTGCATGCATGTGTGTGTGCGTGTGTAAACGCATCAGAAGGGTCGACGTCCACGCAAAGGGTCGGGCATGAAGACGTGCGTGAGGGCATCGGCTCCGCCTCCTGCGTTTGCGTGTCTATGGAGGGGCCGCGGAGGAGCGGAGGGGCCTGCAGGGCCGCGCGTGGCGCGCTCACCGGGCCGCTGGACGCACAGCCGTGCGGCTCAGAGCAAAACCAGACTGCGACTTGCTCACCAGGGGCCTGTTGCAAAACACCTCGCTATGCTCTCTTACTCCGGACGGCCGTGGTTGCGAGAAACGGGGAACCCACTCAAGCTACTAGGGCAGAGGAAGCGAAGGCACCTCCGGGGGGTGCAGGCCTGAGACCCCGGGGCCAGAACCAGGTGCCACGAAGGCCCCAGGGAACCAGGCCACCCTTCCCTCTCATGGGCACTCAGCTCTGGACCGGGGAAGTGGGGGGCTTGTCGAAGATCCTTGCCTGCCCCAAAGTGAAATATTCTTTCCACCCCATCCGGGGATGCTCCAGGATGCTAGCGTTTGTAACCTGGGTCTCTGCACGCTACAGCGCCCCCGACTGCAGCGGGAGAAGACCCTCGGAATCCTACTTGAGCAAGCCAGGCTGCGGCCTCCTTCCTCGTCAGCCCTGATCTGGCTGTCCACAAGGGTGCCACATGGAGCCACCCCCTCTCTCCGCCTCCCCGTGGCTAATTTAGCCCCAGCTCGGGGGCGTCTGCTTCACTGGCGCCTTCCCGGAGACCGAGGGGGCATCCAGGGAGAGGGAGCAGGAGCGGGCCCGCGGGAGGCTGTCCTGTGACTCGCCGCTAATGCAGGTGAGTAGACGGGCGGGTCTCCGCCCCCTCACTCCCGACAGCTCGTGTCCCCATCCCAATTTATTGTGGCCACTTCGACCAGCGTCAGGAGCGGAGATGAGCCCACATTAACGCTGGGTGACTCAGGGGAGCCCAGTCGTGACAGTAGGCAGGACTGGGGGAGGGAGGGGGTGGGGCAGCCACTAAGGACTGTGGGCGGGCAGGGACTGGCCCAGGCGGTCCTCCCAGGAGCCAGGCATGGAGGTTCCGACTGTCTTCTCCTCGTCGGGGGGCAGGAGCGAGGATTTCACTGTTTTCTTTCTGACCGGGGAAGAAAGTCCACAAAGCAAGCTTCGCAGGTGTTGAGTGTGTCTCTGTCAGTCCCCGGAGGGATATAAATCTGAACCAAGACCCATCTCTGCAGACGCCTGGGAACGGGAGCAAAACGACCGCCATCATAAAGGGATGCCTTCAGTTACCCTCTCCCAGAAGCACTGCAGCTGGGGCCACAACCCCACGGCGACTGAGTGTGGGCTGGCCGGGGGTGACAGGGCACCCAGACAAGGCCCTGCAGCCCCCACCGCAGCACCCCCTGGCTGCTGACAGCCTCAAGACCTCCCCCTGAGCTGCACGTTCGGGCGACCTGACCCCACGCCTTCTGTTCCCCGCTGGGGAGCCCCGTGTCCAAAACCTACCAGAACCCGGAAGGGGCACGGGGAAAAAGTGCCCTGTGCCTGGAGGTCCTCGCGTCTGTCCTGACACTTGGAGGAGGTTCAGCAATAACTCTTTCTGAAGCCTAATTTTTTAATTGTTCAGTTACAGTAGACACATATTGGTTTCAGGTGTGTCGCAAAGTGATTAGCCATTTATATGACTTATGAAGTGATCGCCTCAGTAGGTCCGTTCCCATCTCACACGCTGCGTAGTTATTACAATATTATCGGCTCTATTCCCTACGTTATACTTGACGTTTATTTGTTTTGGTTTTTTTTTAGATTCCATGTGTAAGTGAAGTCTCTTGTCTTCCTCTGTCTGACTTATTTTACTTAGCATAATACATTCTGGGTCCACCCATGTTGTTGCAGATAAAAAAATTTCTTTTTTTTTTATGGCCGAATAATATTCCATTATGTATACATACCACGTCTTCTTTATCCATTCATCTATTGATGAACGATTAGATGTCTTTCATATCTTGGCTATTGTAAATAGTGCCGCAAAGAACACATGCGTACATCTTTTTGAATGAATGTTTTTAGTTTCTTCAAATAAATACCCAGAAATGGAATGAATGGGTCATTCTTTGTCTATTGTTAGAGACTTTGTATTAAAAAGTCTCTTTGTCTTGTATATGGATTGCTGCCCCAGCTTTGTTTCATTTCCATTTTCGTGAAATATCTTTTCCCACCACTTCACATTCAGTCTCTGTGTGTCTTTCAACATGAAGTGAATCTCTCATAGGCAGCTCATGTGTCTTGTTTTCTTATCCATTCAGCCGACCTGTGCCTTTTGACTGGAGCATTTAATCCATTTACATTTAAAGTAATTGTCGGTAGATATGTAATTATCGTCATTCTTTATTCATATTTTTGATAAGCATATTTTTTTCTTCTTCTTAAGTCCCTCCAACGTTTCCTGTAATATTGACTTGGTGGTGATGAACTCCTGCCTTTTTTCACCTGAGAAGCTCTTTATCTGTCCTTTAATTCTAAATGATAGCTTTGCTGGGCAAAGTAATCTTGGTTGTAGGTCCAGGGTTTTTATCACTGTGAATATTTCCTGCCAAGCCCTTCTGGCCTGCAAAGTTTCTATTGAGAAATCAGCTGACACTCTTAAGGGAGCTCCCTGGTAGGTAACTAACTGTTTTTCTCTTGCTGCTTTTAAGATTCTCTCTTTGTTTTTAACTTCTGGCGTTTTAATGATGATGTGTCTTGGTGGGGGCCTCTTTGAGTTCATCTTATTTGGGACTCTCTGCACTTCCTGGGCTTGTGTGACTTCTTTCTTTGCCACCTTAGGAAAGTTTTCATCTTTATTTCTTCAAATAGGTTTTCAATTCCTTGCTCTCTCTCTTCTCCTTCTGGGACCCCTATGATGTGAATGTTGGTACGCTTGATGTTGTCTCAGAGGCCCCTTCAACTCTCCTCGTTTTTTTTGGATCCTTTTTTTCTTCTTGCTGCTCTGATTGGGTGTTTTCTGCTACCTTATCTTCTAAATTGCTGATTTGATCCGATCCCTTGCTTTATCTGATCTACTCTTGATTCCCTCTGATGCGTTCTTAATTTCAGCTACTGTATTCTTCATTTCTGACTGGCTCTTTTTAATCTTTCCTACCTCCATTTTTAGAGTCTCTATCTTCTTGTTAAATTTTCACTGAGCTCATCTACTCTTCCCCTGAGTTCACTGACCTTCCTTACTGCCAGTGTTTTGAGCTCTGCATCTGGTCGATTGCTTGTCTCCATTTCGGTTAGTTCTCTTTCTGGAGCTTTGTTCTGGTCTTTCATTGGGGGCATATTTCTTTGTCTCTTCGTGTTGGCTGCCTCCTTGTGCTTGTTTTCTGTATTGGGAGAGCTGCTGTATCTCTTGGTCTTGGTAGAGTGGCCTTATGTAGTAGGTGTCCTGTGGGGAAGTCTCTCTGATCACCTGAACTGTGTGTCCCCTGTGTGGGTTGTGTGTGTGCCCTCCTGTTGTAGCTGAGCCTTGACTGATGTTTGCACATCAATGGGAGAGATTGGCCATCAGGGGCCATGACTACAGTGGAGGAGCTGCTGAGCAGAAGCGGACCCTACAGAGTAGGATGAGCTTTAGCGGGGCTCTGCTGTTTGTCCAGTCCGCTCTTTAAGTGTGTAATTTGTGGAGGTGATTGAGTCGTGCTTTAGTGGGGTCTGAAGCTGGCCACCAGGTATGTTGGTTCTTGAAATATGCTTCGGTGCAGGCCAAGGTCAGCTGCTGCCTAGTCCCTGCTCGGAGCCACTTGCTATGAGATACAAAGTGGTCCGCAGATGGTTGCCATGTGTGCTGGGCTTGCATGTGTCCGGGAGAGGCTAAGCTGTAAACTGAGTCTGGCTGCCGCTAGTGCTGGGCTTGGGGCTGCTTAGCAAAAGGTATGGGGCACGCTGAGGCCAGATGCTACTTGTTTGGGTTTTGTGAACTTTTGAGAGGTTTTAGGAAAGTCTGCAGCATGAGCCAAAACAGGCCGTTTGTGTGAAAAAGCCACTGGAAGCAGCGTGGGTGGGTCTGCAGGTTGGGTGGGGTGGGGTCTCAGGGAATCACTGGGGCAGGGCGAATGGTATTGGCTAGGTTGATGGAGACAGATATGGTGGCCACCTGCATTTGTATGCGGGCAGCAGGCAGGGCTCAGCAAAGGAACAGTGGCCTCTGCTAGCAGCTCTGTATGGGAGAAAGCTGCCCCTCCAGCCCTTGCCCTGCAGTCAGACAATTTAATCCCTTCCTATATGTCCCTGGCACCTTTCAAGCTGCTGCCCTAGCACTGGAGCTCAGAGTAAATGAGTCCATCAGCAGGTAAGTCTGTGTGCTGACCTTTAAGTGAAGCTCCTGGGACTCTAGCTGCCTTCCATCTCACTCGGCCATAATCTCCGCTGGTTTTCACAGCTAGAAGTTGTGAGGACGTCTCTTTCTGGCACTGGAGCCCTGGGCTAGGGCTCCTCACTCTTCTGGGGGGACCTCCACAGCCGAGATATCCCTCCCGAGTTTTAACCCCCACATGCGAATGTGGGTCCAGCTTGTTTGGCATCTCTGGCCCTCCTACCGGTCTCGAGGTGGCTTTTTCTGTGTGTACATAGTTGCTGAGCTTCTGTTCAGCTTGACTTCGGGTGATTCTCAGTGATGGTTGTTCTGTAGTTCAGTGGTGACTTTGAGGTTGGTTGTGAGAGGAGGCCAGCCCAGAGTTTACCTACCTTGCCGTTTTGACTGGAAGTAAAAGCGAGTTGCGATCTTTTTGATGGTGGAGGGTCTTGCCTCCAATGTGTAAAAAAAAAAAATGCAATGTCTGTGAAAAATGATAAACAAAGTGCAATAAAATGGGGTAAGCCTGTATAAGCCCCGTGAGCTGGTATATATTATTCACTGTGGTATCCCCAGGGCCTAAAACAGTGGATATTTATGGAGTAAATATATCTAGAAGGTAATTGCTCCAATCAAAACATTGCTGTGGAGGTTCAGTGGCCACATTCCTTATTTCTGAAGGAGCCAGGGGCCGTTGCCTGGGCAAACTGATCCTGACTGTGATCAGGGTGATCACGTGACCATCAGGAAGCACACGCAGCCATAGCATAAGGAAAGGGGTCTGCAAGAGCTGCCCGACCCCTTGGGGACTTCTGGACCCTGTCAGCATCCTCTGTTTTATGGGTTTGTTTTTATCATTTTTTTTCTCACCTGCTTTCTGGAACAGGCTTTTGCTCTGAGCTGTCACAATTCATGCCTCTGATTCGGGAGCTTATTTCCCTGACTGCAAAAGCCAGACAAAGCACGAGGAAGCCTAAATTGCAAAAACAGCCAGAAAGTTGAGTTTTCATCAGAGAAGAGAAAACTTGTTATATTGATTGGGGCGAGGGTGGGCGGGGTGAGGGGGAGTGAAAAACAGCCAGGGGCTCCCATTTCTATGTGATTATAATCAACTCGGAGGTTTCGTTCTCTGTTTCATTACACGAGGGGAAAAAGAAAGAGCCTTCGTAACCCCACCCCCACAACCTAACGCACCTGCAGGTAATATCTCTAGCTTTCCAAATCTTTTTTTTTTATTTATTTTTTAACTATTTTCCTTATTAAACTTGCAGTGGGCGAATCTCCATTGGCCTATTGATTTGGATATTAGACTGTGTCTCAAAGATATGAAAATACAAATTGTTGTTTCAGAGAGAAATGATGGCTCTTATATTGTTTCTGTCTCCAGGGTTCTGAAGACTCCCTGGGGTTCTCAGGCCGAGTAGCATCAGAATAAGGGCACCTTATTCTGATAACGGTGGAGTGAGTGGGTTCTCTGGGGGCGATTCCGAGCACGCCCGTGGTGTTGTCGTAGAGGGATTTAGAGTTTGGGTTCTCAGGTGGTGGAGTGGTCTTCACCAAAGCCTGGGTGGTTGGAGCAACAGGAATGACACTAGCTTGACATCTCATGGCCTCGTAGCTCTGAAAACAGCCTCCCATCACCCCTACTCATTCTTCAAGATTCGGCCCAAGCGCTACCTTTTTGAGGAGCCTCTCTGGACCCTCCTCATCACCCCTCAATTAAGCTGTCCCCTCCGTCTCCCCATAGAACTTGGACCTCCCTCATCGCTTATTCTAAAAGTCCTCATGATATTATCGGTGATCATGGTCGTAATAATGATGGATGATGATGGCGGCGTTGATGATAACACGGATGCCATTTACGGAGCATGTACCCCCTGCTGGGGACTTACATGTGTCTTCCAATTCAATCCTAACTACGAGGTGGTCACTGTGTCACCCTCGCTTTGATGAGAACAGCGTGGAGGCACTAGGACCAGAGAGCTTAGGTTGCTTGCTAAAGAAATGCAGTCCGATGCCTACAGCTGGCTCCTGGCTGCTCACGGCGGGGGCCAGGCTTGGGTTCTGAACCCAGGTGTTCTGACTCCAGAGCCCCGTTTGTAATGTCATCGCACTTCACCTGTCCTTGGTGCCTGTCCTCCCCAGCAGCCCAAGGTCCCGGAAGAAAGAACCGGGTCTTGCTCGCAGTGCCTAGGATGCTGGTGGTTGGCGAACTATCCTTGAATGAGTGTCTGGAGCAGCAACCTGCACCCCGAGATGGAAATGGAGTTGTTAACATCAGCCTCTCTTCCCCCAAGCTCATCCTTTCCCGCATGGAGACTAATAGCTCACGGAAACAGTATCGATCTTGTGGAACCGCCAGCCGCCTGGGCAGAGGGCCCGTGAGGAGCCCGGCTTGGGCTCCACACGTGCGGGAGAGCTGGCTGCGGCGTCCTGGCCCAGCGTGGACCTTCTGCAGCCTCCTCCCATTTATCCGTGGAGTGAGTGGTTCGTTGCTGTAGAAACACGCCTCTGTGTTTGGTGTCAGGGTCTTGAGGAAGAAGTGTTGGGCTCTCTCTAGGGCCAGCCACCCGGGGCTGTGAGCTTGAAACCATGGCTGAAGCTCAGAGTCCCGGTTCAGGAAGGGTGAAGGCTGCAGGTTAGTGACAGAAGCCCAGCTCCCGATGACCCCGGCACAAAGGGTGCGTTGTTTCATGGGACTGGGGGCCACAGGGTGGTCTCCAGAGAGACCATCCTGTGGTCTCTCTCACTGGTTCTGTCATTTCCGAAATTCACGCCGTGCCCTGGCCTCAGTGTCCCCAACCTCCAAGGGACTATCTCCCTCGTGGCCTTACCCAGCTCTGGACTTAATGTCATCTCACTCGGGAGAGGCGGAAGGAAGAAGGAGTGCGTCTTCGGCCAGCATCGGAGGAGAAGGAATCCGCGGTGGTCCCCAGGTGGCCCAGATCTGGTCGTGACTGTCATCGTGGCCCCTCGTGGGGACCTGGGCCAGGCCGCAGAGCTGGTCCTGGCGGTCACACCTCAGTCCTGGCGCCCGAGCCTTCTGCACGGCGGTGCTCCAGCGGCTGCTGAAGACTCCCCTCTCCCCTTTAGAGAGAGGACCATGACCTTCCCTGTCCTCTCGCCCCCGCTCTGGCCTGCTGCTCACTGGATAGCTACGTGCCGTGTAACGTGGAGACGCCAGCTTCTGAGCAGGCCCTCCGAGTGAGCGCAGGCTGTCGAGTCCAAGTGTAAAACTTTGTAAATTATTCTTGAGATCACCGTAGAGGCGCGTGCATTGTAAGCAATCCAGAGGCCACTTGTACCCTTTGCCCGTCACCCTCAGCACTAGCATCTTGTAATAACATCGGCACCAGGAGACTGAAACTGACACGAGAATAAAGTCAAAGCTCCAAAAAATATGACTTTTTGCAAGTGTGTGGTTTATTTTTTTATTTTTTTTATTTTTTTTAACATTTGGGCAAGAGCTCAAAAGGGAGGCCACTTTACCGTGAGAACCAGCAGAGAAAGTGGATGCGACGTTTGGAACGGGCTGGATCCCGTTTGTGAGAAGTTGGGGAGGCAACGAGCTCACCAAGGACTTTGAGACGACGCTGAGTTTGTCCGCGGAGGCCGGCACCGGGCTCCAGTCCCATCCACGACATGCTGCCCTGCGTTCCTTAAACGCTCCCCTCTCCTCTTTGGTGCCGGACTCACTGTGGCTGTCCCAGAGCGACTCCTGGGGAGGTGGCGAGTCTCCGTGTCCCCCTCTGTGGTTCTTGCAGACCGTCCGCTCAGCAGACGGGGCCAAGCCCAGGCCGGTGAAGCCACCCTGGCATCCCAGGTGTCCCTCCACTCAGAGGTGGCATTCAAAATATTTCCCCACCTGCGTGGCAGGGGCCCGAGTTCCGCAGATGCCCGCCGACTGGGTGCAGCACAGACAGGGCAGGGTGGCCGCCAGCCACAGGACGGAGCTGCCGGTGTGGGAAAGAGAACCACAGGTCTGCCCTTGAGGGACCCAGGGGGTGGGGTGAGGGAAGGCGGACGGTGCCCTCTGAGCCGTTTTAGACCAGCCGCGTGCTGTGCCAGGTCTCGGGGTGGTGATGTGCCTTCTCCTCTGAGGCCACCTCCAGAAAAAAACCCTGCTTTACACCTGCCTCTCCCCTGCCGTCCCCAACCTCCCAGCACCGATGAATGTAGCAGCGGGCCTGGGGAATTCCCCCCGGGATGTTACTTCTGCTGGGAGCATCTGGTGACATCTTTAATTTTGTTTGGCTTCTTCTTGGCCCGAGGGACATGGAGACAGGAGCAGATGGTGGACAGAACGGGCAGATCGATGCTGAGGAACGTGGCCCCGTTTGCCCTTGGGTTCTCAGACGCCTGTCCTCTGTCCTTGAGAGGGGCTGTTGGAAGGAGGCTCCTGAGGTTCATCACGACTGTGTCGCAGGGATCTCTGGGAGAGCCACCGCTTATCCATCCGGCTCGTTCCAGCCCTATTTCCAGACTGAAAGCAGGACCAGGTCCACTGGGACACTCCCCAAGTTCATTCACTTATTTGACAGACATGTGTTGAGGGCCAATCGTGTGCCAGGCGCTTTTCTGAGCACTGGGGATTCAGCAGTGAGCGAGAAAAATGAGAAAAAGTGAAGGGGATTAAGAGAGACAGACGCCCCGTTATAAAACGAATCACAGAGATGTAATTGGAATAGTGTCAACGCTATCGCGATAACTCCGTATGGCGGCGGTGGGTCACCAGGCTTATCGTGGCCATCATGTACCTTACTTTGTAAGCTACATCAGTGTTGAATTGCTAGGTTGACACTTGAAACTGATATAGTATTGTATGTCAACTCTAAGTACAAATCGATCGATCCATTAAAAATGCGTGCCTTTCATGCAGCCCGCATTCTAATCATGTGTCAGCTGATCATTGATTGCATTTCTGATCACCGCGTTAGGTCAAGCAGTGCTGGGGACACGGGGTGAGGTCCTGCCCTCCGGGGGCTTGTGGTCCAGGGTTGGTGCGGGTCCTCACCGGGCTCGTGTGTCCGTTCAGGGTCCCTGTTTACAAGCCACAGGAAGAGACACAGCTCAGCTCCAGCGAGAGGCAGTTCACTCACTGGCAGCTGCTGGGGTGGCAGGGGTGGGGGCGGGGTGAGCAGTAGGCACTGTGAGTCACCTAACGCCGGACCCACCTGCCCCTCGCCCTTCTCCTGGACGTGTGTTTGCGAACTTAACCCACCTTACACAGCTCAGCCTGTGAACCGTGGGTTCTGGGAGCTGCTACAACCTCTGTGTCATTTGCAGAAGCTTGTCATTTGCAGCCGGGAGCAGCCTCCCTGAAAACGCACTATGGGACAAGGCTTAGACATGGGCGGGAGCCGTAAAAGTTTGAGAAAATCGGGGGACAGGACAGAGTAAAATGACATTCTCGGGGCCAGAACAAATTACCTTCCTATTCAGAACACCTGAAATGGGAAAGTGAGGCTTTAAAAAATATAGCTATAGTTGTAATGAAGAGAAAATTCGTTCTCAGAGACAAAATTGCACAGATACGTGTTATACCCCAAAAGTGAGTTTGTGAAAAATGAGCAGTTGTGAGGACACCCTTTGGAGACATGGTGGGGTGCGGGGGTGGAAGAGACCGGCTCCCCTTTTTGGGGTGCACCGTGCCGTGAGTCTGAACACACAGACACCACTACAGTCAAGATACAGACAGCTCTGTCACCCCAGAAAAGCGCCATGGGGTGAAACCCTCACCCTACCTCATCTCTGGCGATGGGTGATCTGTTCTCAGTCTCCCATAGTTTTGCTTTTTTTTAATATACATTTTAGAATCAATCTGTCCGTGTCTATAAAAATCCCCACTGGGATTTTGATTGGAATTGTGTTAAATATTTAAATCGCTTTGGGGGAGAATCGGTCCTTTTGCTTTGCTGAGTCTTCCCGTGAGCACAAAACGTCGCTGAGATCGTCTGTGATTTTGTTCATTAGTGTTTTGTAGTTTGTAGCATATGTATCTCGCACGAATCTTTGTTAGATTTATATCTACTTAGCTACTTCCTTTTTTCGGAGCTAGCGTACATGTTATTTTTAAATATTTTAGTTCCCAATTGATTCATATCTGGAATACAGAAATACAGTGGATTTTTTTTATATGTTGTCTTTGAATCACATGATTTTATAAACTCGTTAGTTCTAGCTTTTGGGGTTTTTTTTTTTTTTTGTAGATTCCTTTGGATTTTCTATGTAGACAATCATGTTATCCATAAATAGAGACAATTTCTATTTCTTCTTTTTCAGTCTCCATGCTTTTTTTTTGGTTTAGTCTTATTGCCCGAGATAAAATATCCAGGATAAAGTAGAATAGGAAGTGTGTGAATGAACACCCTTTCTTGGTTCTCAATCTTAGGAAGAAAGCATGCATTTAATTTTCATCACTAAACATGATATTAACTGTAAGGTTGTGTGTGTGTGTGTGTGTGTGTGTGTGTGTGCGCGCGCGCGCGCTCGTGCATGCGTGCCCTTCATCAGGTTAAAGAAATTCACTTCTATTCCTAGTTTTCTGAGAGTTCTGTATCGTAGATGGATGCAGAGTTCTTAAAAATACCTTTCTGTATCAGTTTATATAAATGAGATATTTTTCTTCCTTTTTTATTTGTTAATATGGAAGGGTACAATGCCTGATTTTCAAACGTTGAACCAGCTTTGTGTTCTTGGAATAAACCACACTGGGTCGTGATGTATCATTCTTTTTTGTATATTGAGGATAAATTGCTTTTTCTACATATTCCTTGATTTGCTAATATTTTGATGAGGCTTTTTGTGTCTATATGCATGAGGGATATTATTAGTCTATAATTTCATCATGTTTCCTCTTCCTGATTTTGGTGTCAAGGTTATTGTGGCCTCACCAAGTAAGTCAGAAACTATTCTCCCCTCTTTATTCTCTGGAAGAATTTGTGAAGATTCTTCTTTAAATATTGGGTAGAAATCCCTGGGAATCTATCAGGGATTAGAATGTTCTTTTTTTGGAAGGTATAAAACTATAATTTCAGTTTCTTCTAGATAGGGCTATCCAAGTTATCTATTTTTATCCGTGGGTGAGTTTGGTAGTTCGTTACTTTTTTAGGAATTAGGCAGTTTCCTTTGCCATCGAATTTATGTGTGTGGATTCGTTCGTGGTGTTCCTTCATTAAACGCTTAATGCTTGTGTAGTCTGTGCTGATACCCTCCTTTTTATTCCTAATAATGGTAATTTGTGTCTTTTCTGTTTCTTTGAGAGTCTGGTTATAGATGAGTCAATTTTATTGATATTTTCAAAGAACCGGCTTTTGTTTTCATTGATTTCTCTGTTTTTCTGTTTTTAATTTTATTGATTTCTACCCTTTTAATTATTATGCCTTCCTTTCAACCAGCTTTGGGTTTACTTCCCTCTTCTCCTTTAGTTTTTCCAAAAAAGAAAGAAAGAAAATTAGGTTATTCATATGAGCCCTTTGTTTTTAAAAATATAAGTATTTAATGCTGTAAATTTCTCTTTAAGCACTTCTCCAGCTACATTCCATAAATCTGACATGTTGTACTTTATTTTTGTTTTATTATTTGTCCAAAGGATTTTCTCATTTCTTTGAAATTTCCCTTTGATCCAGAGATTTAGAAGTGTGTTGTTTAAAGTATTTGAGTTTCTCAGGGTATCTTTGTTATTGATTTCTGGTTTCATTCCAAGGTGTTTGGATTTTGAGTCTCATGCCCTACAGCTGAATGTAGAAATTAGGACTCTCTTTTGAGATGTTATCTTGGTAATTGCAAGCAAAGACCTTAAAAATATCCAGATACTTTGAACCAACAGTTCCATTTCAATGCTTATATCTTTAGAAAATATTCATGGATGCACATAAAAATTTGTGCAATCCTTCAAATTGGAAAAGACCTAAATAAACACCAAGCCATAGGAGGCTAGTTAGCTAAATTATAGTAACCTAAACAACAGAATGTTATGCAGCCATTAAAACTTATCTGGAGAAAGAATGTGTTGTGTGTCATGAGAAGGGGTCGATGATATATAACGGGGGTCCCCAAGCCCCAGGCTATGGACTGGCATGTCCGTGGCCTGTTAGGGACCGGGCCGCACAGCAGGAGGTGAGCGGTGGGCCAGCAAGTGAAGCCTCATCTGTGTCTGCAGTCGCTCCCCAGCGCCAGCATCACCGCCTCAGCTCCGCCTCAGGTCATCAGGCGTTAGATGCTCATAGCAGCGCTGGTTCCTGGTGCCACAAAGTTTGGGGACCGCTGATGGATAAATCTTTTGTTGTGTCAACTCCCCCACTGGAATGTGACTTCCTTGAATGAACAAATTTAACCTCTCTCACTTATTGAAATTCCTTCAGTGCCTGGCTCAGTGCTTGGCACATAATAGAGACTCAGAAATGTTTTCATGGATAAATAATTAGGAGAAAAGTATATTTACCTGCCTCGTAATAGTTACCTCATTATTACAATACATGTGTAATATGTGTCACACATGTAATAGACATGCATGTGGACATATGTGTGCACATGTGTGTGTGCATGCGTGCATCTGTACATGCACATCTGAGATCTGGGCTCTCTCTCTTTTTTTTCATCCTTCTCTTTTTACGTGAGGTGCGTCCTTACTCCTCCCACCGCCTTTGAGGGGTGAGTATTCCCCGCTTCTTCTCCCTGCATCTCGCTCCAGATCCATTTCAGCTGACACCCGACGCTCCCGCCACACTGGTGGGCCGGTCCTGTTTGGGGGATGTTTATGGTCATCATTTTGATCCCTCATTGTGACATCCTCACAGTGAGTATAGGTACAAGTTACGCTCTTTCTCTGAAAGACAAATGTGGATTTTCTGAAGACCCCGATGAGCTGCCGGTGAGCTAATGGCGGAGGTGGGCCTTGGGCCAGGCTGTCTCGCTCCCAGCTCAGCGTCCTCTCTCCTTGTCGCCCCGTCCCAGCACCTGTCCCCTCAAGAGGTAATGACTCTGCAGCATCCAGGGTCCCCGGTCTGAAGTGTCCAGCTTCTCAGCACCGCATGAAATGCCACACGGCCCTGCGTCCCTGCTCGTTCTTCCAGTCCCCAAATACCAAAAGGGCACAGTCTGCCAGAGCCACTAATAGTCTGAAAAATGTCACTGCTTTTTAAAAAACATTGGACAACTGGGCCACTTGTGTTTTTTCTCACTCCGGCTTTTATAAAACAACAGAACACACACACACACACAGACACCCTCGGCGTCCTTTGGTGACAAGGAAAGGGGTTTGGGGTGACGCGTCGATCTGGTTCTGCCGTGGTGTTAACGCGGTGGGGCGCTGACGCTCAGTGCGTCGCTTGCCTCCCCCGTGAAATACAGCTAAGTGGGCAGAGGGCGGGATGGTGGCACCCTCTGGCCAGCACACAGTTAAGACTCAGTCGGGACTTGTTGATGACATCTGGTTGACGGCCATGCTCTGCCGTCCCGTCTAGCTTCCCAGGTTCAAGGGGAGAGCACGCCACTGGGATCAAGGTGAGCTCTGTGTGACTCGAACCTGTGTCACCTCTCTCGTCTGCGTCCCTCTCGCCTTTTCTCCCCTCTCTGAGCCCCTGCACCTATCCGCGGGCCCTGCTGGCGGGCGAGAGCTTGCGGCTTCTCTGGCCTCGCTTTGGGATGAGCGTAGGGAGAGAGAAACGGGACTTTTACGCTACCTGGGTCCGCTCAGCAGGACCTCTGCCTGCCTAGAACTGACCTTGGACGTGGACGCTGGATGCCGTTGGAGGAAACTTATGTTTGAGGAATTTTCTCTGCAGCCCGGAAACTGGGGGGCCCTTGACCCTGAAGGAGACTTTCAAAAGCTAAAGCTAGTTGATCCTGCTCAGCACAGGCCGAGGCTCAGCGGGGAGGGATGTGTGGACCCCGGGGGCCCAGCCACCCTCGCCTAGCACCCAGCCATGCCTGCTGCTGCCGCCGTGCCCGGGGCCTCCCTCCGTGCCCACAGCACTCTCTCCTCTGTGGACAGCGTGTCTGGCTCCTCCCAGCTCTCCTGCCAGGCTGGGGCCACCGTGGGAGCTGCAGCCAGGTGGGAGCCACCCTCGGAGCTGGAGCCACGGCCAGGCCGGGCAATCTCTGCCCGCAGGAAGGAGGGGCGAGTTCATTTGAATCCCGAACTGAGAGTCACTTTGTGCAAAGGAAAGCAATACTCCCAGCCACCCAGCCACACCTGAGGAGCTGCCACCCAGCCACACCTGAGGACCTGCACCCTTCCAGGGCACAGGTGGCCGTGCGGCTCTGTTCTGCAGACAGGACAGGCCAGCAGCCTCGTGTCTGAGTGGCTTTCCTGCACCCTCTGCCTCTGAGTGTCTGAGCGAAATGTCCTGCTTTGGATTGTCGCTCTTCAAACAGCATGTCATTGTCATGCTTCTGCCTCTTAAATAAAGAGAAACAAGGAGGGTTTGTGTTTTTTTTTTTTTTTTGGACATGCAAAATTAGCACACATCAGAACTGCTGCTACTGTTTGATCCACTTCAGGCCCTGATCCGAGCTGGACTTTGGACTGTCCCACAGACAGTGTACAGCTCCAGAAGGATTATGGGGTGGGGTGGGGGGTGCAAACCGCCTACACGCCCCATTCGACTAACACGGTTTAGTGCGGCAGTGACGGCGGGAGCTTCTGTCCCCGGGAAGGGCTCTGCCTCGGCTGACGCGTGTCTGGGGACCGGGTCATTTGTTTAAGATGTGATCTCGCACCTGTAGTGACAGGCTCTGTGAAAATCCTGTCTACACTGGGGAAGGTGGACGTCGCGTCGAACGGAGACAGACGAAGAATTTCTTCCGTCCGTACAGCTTCGAACAGCTTCTTCGTTCCGTCCACAGATGTTTAGCGGGGCTCATTCAGAAGGCCAGGATGAGACACCCAGCAAAGGACCCTGGCTGCCCTCGTGGTGTCACAGCCTAGAAGGGAGGGGAGGGTATCCGAAGTTCGAGCACACCGGAGGTGGGGGAAGGGCAGGGGTGTGAGGGCAGGAAACACCGCACCTGTCTGGGCAATCAGGGAAGCCTGCCTGGAGGAGGTGGCGCAGGAGCCAGGATCAGGAGCGGGAGTAAGAACTGATTTGTGACAGGCGGCTAGGGCAGGGGTCGCATTTTTGAGGCTGTAAAACAGCCTGTGTGACATTGTGGGGGTAGGGAGCAGCAGCCTGAGCTGTGAGCAAAGCTGTCAGGGGGCCACCGTGTCCGTGCAGGTGACAGATGGGGGGGAAGTATGGAGTTGTTTAAAGCTGTCCCCGTGAGCAGTAAGCAGCGAGGAGAGCCAGGGGGAAGGCGAGAGAGCCAGAGGGACAGCCCTGCCGGGTGGGGGGCGGGGCAAGGCGTGGGAAACAGCACAGCAGTCCCAGGGCTTGGGAAGGGGGGCTCTGTCTCATCTCTCTTGAATGGGATGGCCAAAGCTGCCTCGAGCAAGGATGACTTGTCCTGATTCGTGGATTTGAACGCGGGAAGGTCGGTAGAGGCCGGGGAAGGATCAGACACACAGAGCCGCCTGGGTTTGACTCTGTGGCCCCAGCTCGTAGGGGTTTCCCAGCGGGGGCGCATTCAGCATCTCCTCATCCCATAGATACTGTCCCTGGCGACCTTAGGAAGACGCCTCTGTGATTAGCTCCACTGTCCGCGGGGTTGGGTGGGGGGAGTCGCGTGAGCGAAGTGCACCCTGGCGACCTTCACCTCTGCCAGGGCCTCCGCGCCTCACCATGGGGTCACGGGCTTGAGGATTCGGGTGGGACGCAGGGACCGCTGCACTGAGGTGGGTCCTGGAGGGGCGCATGCGTGTAGCTCAGCCGGTCTCTCCCATCACGCAATAGGAATTGTTTGCTCACGTTTGGTGTTTCGTCTGCTCTGCTCCATCCCTCTGCAGTAGTGATCACACCCTTCCTTCCTTCCTCCTTCCTTCCTTCCTTCCTTCCTTCCTTCCTTCCTTCCTTCCTTCCTTCCTTCCTTCCTCCTTCCTTCCTCCTTCCTTCCTTCCTTCCTCTTTCTTTCTTTCTTTCTTTCTTTCTTTCTTTCTTTCTTTCTTTCTTTCTTTCTTTCTTTCTTTCTTTCTTTCTTTCTTTCTTTCTTTCTTTCTTTCTTTCTTTTCTCTCCCTCCCTCCCTCCCTTCCTTTCTTCCTTCATTTTTAAAAAAATTTTTTCATCTGTGATGGCAAAAGGGTTTTGACTCGGGAGGCATCCGAGGAAGTGGCTCTAACACAGTGGCTTACGTTGGGTGACGCCGTCACCTTCCAGGGGCCCTCCATGTTTCATCCTCACAGCTTCCCTGCCAGAGAAGCAGGACGAGGGATACCCCGTCTTTGTGTGTGCGGGTGGGTGGGCTGCTCAGGCTCAGGGAGGGGCAGGAACTCGCTCGGGGTCCAGCGTGAGTGGAAGGCAGACTTGGTGAGAACCCAGCTGGCCGGGATCGTGTTTATTAGCTTGTTCGACAAATATTTAGTGAGTCACTACGGTGGGCCAGGCATGTTTCCAGGGGCTGGTGAGATGCTGATGGAAAGCGGATAAGGTCTGTGCTCTTACGGAGCCTGCATTCTCGGGGACCCATCTAAACACAGAGGCGGTTTAGGGTGGTCACAGGCTTTGTGCCAAATGGCTCATTTTTTGATCTGACTTTCAAACAAGGCTTAGGGCACAGCATTCTCTCTGTCTCTCTGTCTCTCTTCCTCTCTTCCTCTCTTCCTCCTTCCCTCCCTTCCTCTTCTCCCACTCTCCCTCTGTCCCTCCCTCCCTCTCTTCCTCCCTCTCTCCCCTCCTCGTCCTCCCCTGTTCAGGAGGGCTCCAAATTGTCTTCTGCTTTTCTTTCTTTTTCTTTCTTCCTTCCCTTCCTTCCTAATGACCCCAATCACTTCTGATACAATGCACCACAGGCTTCTCTTGCAAGGGAACAGAAGGTGAAATGTTAATATGATTTTATTTGGGCTCATATTAGATAAAGAGGACCTTTTGTTTTCTACCTTTCATCCTCAAGTCGGCAATTGTTAATTAAATTGAGCCCGCGGAAAGTGACCTTTGGGGAGCGGAGTGGGGGTTCCTGAGGATATAATACGTCTTAATATGGGCAATAGATAAATAAGTGAGAAAAGAGCCATTTGACAAAGGAACACCCAGAAAACTTTCAGACGAGGGCTCTGGGAGGAAACGTAATTTGCCTTTGCTTTATGGTTGAAAATGGTAATGAGCCACGGCGGTTCTGAAAACGGGGTGCTGGGACAAAATTATGCACCACCCGCAGCCCAGATGCCCACAGGACAAGGGGATGCTCAGGGTTGATTCTGCACCCCAACTCCCAGCCCAGACCCTGCGCTTTCCTGCCCGATTTCTCTGAGCGTATACCCCACCTGGCCACAAGGGGGCGAGGAAGAGTCGCTTTCCTCCGCACGGTGAGGCGAACCTGGGCGCCTCCTCGCACCTCTGGGCCAGGTGCGGTGACGACATGGTTGGCTGGGTTTGGATGCACAAAGGGGGAACTGAACATCGGCCCGCAGCGTGGGGGGTTGGGGGGGTCAGGTTCACCCCAGGATTGAAACCGTCTGTGCCAGGAGCTCCAGCTGCACCCGGAAGAAACGGATTGGGAACACAGTGGTGGACTTTGAAGGCTCTGAAATTAACTCATGTGTGATTTTAATCAAACAGGCTGCAGAGCCTTTGTGAGTCTCAGTGTCCTGATCCACAGAATGGGGATAGGGTCTCATAGGATCGTTAAGAGGAGCCGATGAAATTACAACTATCTTCAGTTGGGGGCGGAAGTGATGGGTGGTTATTATGATGTTTATTAGGATTATTATGATGATGATTATGATGTTTCTGTCTCTCCCCTGCTCCCAGGCCTTCCCCCAGCCAGTGTCCCAACTGCCCAAAGCCAAGGGCATGGGTGACTTTGGCACTGCGATGCCTTGGCTTTACACGAGTGCAGTTTCTGGGGTTCTTCTCTGAGAATTCCGACCCCCACCCGGCTTGCTCCAGACATGGGTGAAGCCCGCCCAGCTGAGAGCTGGCCGCCCTGCCGGGTCCTGGTCCTACCTTTGCTCTCAGCCCCAGGGCAGGTCAGACCTCACGCCCCCTGATCCTCGGAGTTCCCCATCTATAAATCAGGGATCAAAATACCTCCCCTCCAGACCTCGCAGCTAGAAAATTAGATTGGAGATGTGAGACGCAGCAAAGCACTGTGTGAGGCAAGGTGCTAGTAGTCTTCTTTATATAACCGTAACATTCGTGTTGCAGAAGTCATCTGTGCTCATCGGGAAGAGTTTAGAGAAAGTAGATTAGAAAATGATGAACACAAAAGAATCCATAATCCCACCACCCAGCGAGAAGTGCTGTAAACAATTCCCCGGCGATCGTCCCGAGATCTCCATCTATCTGCTTGAAATGAGACGATACTCGTTGTGCTCTTCTGCAATTTGGTTTTTCACATAATGTGTAATCGCCAAAGGTGGGCCGTGCCAGGGAGCAAAGTGGCGGGACTTCTTTCCTGCGTCCCCGGGAAGGTCGTCCATCTCGTCCGCAGTTCAAAGAGCAGGTGTGGACCTGCTGGGATTCGCTTGGCGGCCTCCCGCAGGAGGAAGGGCTGGGGGAGAAGGGTGATAGGGTCAGACCCTCGGTGCCCTGTGGGGAAAGAAGGAATCTATCTGCCTGTCCCACAGGGGAGGGCCCCTGGGAGGCAGGGCTGGGTGGCTCTGGTTCTGAGGGGTGGATGGTGACAAGTGGACCCAGGGCTGACCCGGGAGCCAGGAGCTGCCTGCCTCTCTGGAGGGGGCGGTGATGTGGGGGAATATGACCTGCACTCTTGCATGCCCGATTCTAGAGGGTCCTGGGCCAAGCCGGGCACCCAAGGAGCCATACTGTGCCCTTCCCCGCTCCCCGCCCCGGACGAGAGGGGCTCTGCAGAATCTAGACCGGAAGGGATGCAGCGACGGAGCCTCGTCCCGGCCGTGAGTGGCCCGGATGTACTGGTGGACGGCCCCCCCCCCCATCGCTAGAGCGTTCTCCATGCGGGGAGCTGGGCTGGCTAGCTGGTGCCCCCGACTGTGGTACGTCCCTAGAATTCCCGGGACATCAGTAGTAGAGAGAGAGAGAGACTCATCATTCTCATTATGGAGGTGAAGGACTGAGCACCTAGCCGGGAAAGGGACAGTGACGTCACTCCGCGCTGTGGGTGGGACGCCCCGCCCCCCACTGCGGGGAGCGGGTATGTCCACCCAGAAGCTGCACGTGACCCGATGTGGAAGGAAGGAGTTGTGCAGAAGGCATTAGTGGAGGATCTTGGGGTGATGTCATTCCAGAGTGGGTGGTGCCTCCTGGAAGAACGCGGCGGGAGGGGCGTCCTTCGCAACGTGGGAGCAGCACGCAGGAGGGTCCGCTTGGACCCCAGACGCAGCAGGTGTGACCCCCGGCGCAAGGGTCTTGGCTCTGTTCGTATCCGGTCCTGGTTTCGCAGTGTCTTACGGACCCCGCGAGCCCCTTTATGCTTCCGATAAATAGACCCAGAGTTGTTTTCTGCCGCTTGCCAGCCAGCAGGGACAGGTGTTAGCTCACGGGGTCCTCACGCGGTTCATGGAGAAAGCGGGTAGGAAATATGATGCCCGTTTTCTCGAAGAGGCGGAGTGTCCCGTTCAAGCCTGGTCAGTGACGGTGCTGGCGCTGGACCCCAGGTCTCCGTAATCCCAGGCCTGTCCATCTCGCTTGGCCTCTCCCCTGAACAGCTAGGGCCAGGACACAGGAGAAGCCCCCAAACCTTCCAGGCTGCTAATGCTCCCCGCTTTGATCTCTGGATGATCTGTGCAGTCCGTCAGCCCACGGGAGCTGGCGCCCGGAGTCTGTTTCAACAAAGTGTCAGTTTGCCGGTTACCTTGATGGAGGAGAAGAAGCCAGTGTAACAACTTCACGCGGTTGAAGAGGCCACAGTTGAATTTGAAACAAGTGGCCTTTAAATTTTCTCCCAAGAATGACGGGGAGACAAATCAGAGAGGCAGGACCCGTGCTTTGCCTCCCACACCCTCTCCCCGGCTTCCCCCCGCCATCTCTCCTTGTCACGACGAGCCCTGGAGAAGTCGGCTCCCTGGGGAGTCTCTCCCTTGCAGGTCCCAGGGGTTTCTGCGCCCACAATGAATCTCTTGAGGCCGTCTCGACAGTTGACCACAAACACACATGGTAGGGGAAGGTGTCTGCGAGAATCCTGAAATGGAATCAAATCTCTTCGAGGTTTCGAAAATAAAAAAACGAGAAAGACACTGCTCTATTGATTTTCTTCCCCCTCGTCTCTCACCGCTGGCTGAATACATTACTCCTGCAGGTTTTGGACAAATTGCCCTATAAAGTCACAAGCGCTGTGTCCGGTAACGGTGGCCTGCTCTGACACCAGGTGCTCACGGCAGACGACGGCAGGACCCGCCAAGGTGGGGAAGAGTGCGTGCGTGGGTCGTGGACTCGGCCTGCCTCACGAGGTGTGAACGGTGGGAAGCAGGGAGGTGGGGGGCCGTTCCCGGGGCCGCAGAGCGAGTTGGTGACCGAGCTGAGATGGGAACTCAGAGCCTCGGATGGCACCGCTCAGGATATGGGGGGTGGACACCACAGCTGCCTACCCCCGTGCCAGGCCAGACGGAGCCCTGCTGTGGGAGCAGGGAGGTTTGGGCGCTGAAGGAGGCGCCCGCCCGCCCTCCCACGCTGCGTCTTTGGGCTTGGGGACACGTCAGCATATGCAAAGGGCCTCGCTCCGCCGGCTGACACAGCGAGTGCAGCTTCAGGGTAGTTGGGCCTTTCTGTGGACAGTTTCCCTGAGCTTGGAGAGGGTGCTTCATGGGGTCAACCAGCTGGGGACCAGACGGCCTCCCTAGGGTGCCCGTCCAGACCACGGACGGGGCCTCCGTGGGCCCCAGCGCCTGAGTTGCGGGTCCCTGTGCAGAACAGTGACACAGGGACGACTTGCATCTGAAGAGCGTTCTCATCCTCGTCCAGCGGGTCGCGGGGGTGGAGATTTTGTGTTTCAGCGTGGGGTACGGGGGAAGGCGGGGGAGGCGGCCTTCTCCTCTGGCAGAGTCCCTTCACTAGCTGACCCGGGGTTCTCCCAGGGGAGCCTGTGCTGGATGCTGGACGAGGGGTGCGGTCCATCCCGCCCCTCCCCCCTCGCCTGCTGCCCTCCCTGGCTTGGAGACAGACAGACAGTTGACAGGCTTTGATTGAGCACCAACTTCATGCTGGGTGATGTCCTTGGTGCTGGGGACAGCACACTCAGCCAACGTGCCACAGAGTGTGCCCCTCACTCAAGAGCTCACAGTCTTCTGGGGGCGGGGGGCGGGGGGTGGGGGGACAGCAGGGAACACTCCAGCGGCAAGAACATCTCAGATCCGGGACATGGCGGCGTGGTGAAGGGGCGCGTCCCAGAAGGCCTCGTATTGTGATTTAAAATAAGAATGAGCTTGGAGAGAATGAGTGACAGCAAGGAAGCCGGAGGGGCCCGAGTGAGCTGGGGGGTGGCCGGCGGGGAGACGGAAGGGGCCCAGGGGAGAGAGGAGCACGGAGCGCGGGCCTCTGGTCTGTCTCCTCGGGGCTCCTTGGGAACAAGACGCCAATTCCCACTGGGTCACCAGTGCCAATTCCCTAGAGGAACTCGCCCCACGGCTGGTTTTCGGAGAGTTAGTGAGGGGTGCACGGGACATTCTCAGGGGGCAGAGGACAATGATGGTGGGTGAACCCATTCTTCCAGGCGTCGTGAGGCTTAACTGCACTCGTGCATTCACCGAACGCCCAGCGTGGAGGGCGCTCCGTCCACGTCCGTTATGTGTCGTGGCGGATGGCCACCACGAAGAGGGTCTCTTAAGGCGGGAGGTCCGTTCTCGGTGTCTGTCTCTGGAGACCATGACGGTGGCTACTTTGCTAAGCGGTCTCTGTAAAAATGCTCCCCTCCCTTCTCTGGGCTCCCCCGGCTCGCCCCGCGTGGCACACCCATCCCCGGCCGGACCCTGAGATGCCACGTAGACATTTGTCTCTCTCTGGCTGCTCTGCGTGAGGACGTGTGGCCGAGCCCCTCCCTTTGTAAAGCGTCCCACACGTTGTCAAGGCCACACACGTCTGTCTTATTACTTAACTGCCACTGTGACCCCCAGCTCCTCACCAAGGCCGAGGGCTGAGGCGTGGCCAGTCAGTGCCGAGTTCAGTCCAGCCCTCTGGACGGACACCAGGCTGGTTCTTGGGCGAGGCTGGAGCGCACACTCCCAAAGCCATCGTAGAATTTGATCGAATTGGATCGGGATGGGGCAGGTTTCAGACCTGGGGGCAGAGGACTGCAGCCTCCCTGGCTTCTCAGTCCCAGAATCAGCCTTATCTGCTTCGAT
Source organism: Macroglossus sobrinus (assembly GCA_004027375.1). Classification (NCBI taxonomy): domain Eukaryota; kingdom Metazoa; phylum Chordata; class Mammalia; order Chiroptera; family Pteropodidae; genus Macroglossus; species Macroglossus sobrinus. The sequence continues at coordinate 8,756 of PVKZ01006555.1, read as the reverse complement.
TTGTCAGCCAGCTGGTGGCCAGGATGTCACCGCCAGGGCTGGGTCAGGCCAGGCCTCCGGGAAAACCCAGCCAGGGCTGCGGTGCCGGAGTCTGGTCCACCCACGCAAACGCTTACAGCATCGCTGGCCTGCCTGCCAAACTTCCGTGCCCCCCGCTGTCCACGCCTCCACCCCAACCCTCACCCCCAGCACCAGAAGGCGCTCTCGCTCCCCCCTCCCCGGCCCCCGCGCAGCTGCCATCTGCCAGGCCGAGCGCTGGCCCGGCTGTGCCCGGGAGTGGGCACCGCGCCACGGCCGCGCCCGGGCCTGCGCGCCGGGCGGCCGGGTGAGCATGTGTGAGCCCTGTGTGTGTCGCATGGCCGTGTGGCATGATTGGCAGGCGGGCTGGGGGTGCAGGCCTGGTAAAGGCTGCAGGCAGCCTGCCTGGGTGGACCCCCCCCACCCGACCCGGGTTGGAGGGGTGCGGAGCGGGGAGGCGGAGCAGCTGGGCCGCAGCCGCGGCCTCCTGCGTGGTCGCTGCTGAGTCAGCTCTGGGCACGCGCGGAGGGGTTGGGGGCCCTCTGCCGCCCAGAAAGCCTCGCGCTGGTCACAAAGCGGGGAGCAGAGCGTTCGCTGAGCACGTGTGGCGTGCCCCACCCCCGGAGGCCTCGCCACACCCCGTGAGGTCACAGATGCCATCAGCCCTTCTGAGATGGGGGCGGGGCGTAGAGATGGGGGCGTGGCGTAGAGATGGGGGCGGGGTTTAGTGCACGCGTGGGTCGCCTATCGAGTCCCTGGCATTGCGTCAAGGCTGGGACTCAGCCCCAAGTCTGCTGGCCTCCAAGTGCCAGCTTTGGTCCCCTGGTGGGGCCACACTCAACTGTACCGCGCACCCCCCACCCCCACCCCCCACCCCCGGCCGTTATCGCTGCCCGTGGCCTGTGTTTCCTTAAGCGGCATTTATGGAGCACCGACTGTTTGCCTTGAACGTGCTGGATTTGGGGGAGGGAGTGAATGGCACTGACAACCTTTCAGCCCCTTATGGTCTCATTGAGAAGAGTCCAAATGCGCTGGGGACGAGGCGGAACCACTAGACTGGAGTCCCCAACCTGACTGAGAATCAGAACCAGCAGGAGGCTTCTCAAACCCCTGGCCCGCCCAGCTTCCCGAACCCAGGTCTCCAGGCGAGGGTGCCGGGCTCCAGACTAATCGCAGGTCCTGGGTGATTCTGATGGGATGGACGGGCCACGGTGCTCATAATCGGAGGATGAAACCATTTCCAGAGCTAGGTGTGGTCCGGGAGGGCTTTCTGGAGGAGGAGAAGCGCGAGCCTGAGGGTGTGTGTGCTGGGGGATGGCGCAGGGGCTTCTGCGGTCACGGGCAAAGCCGCAGGGCGGAGTCCTCAGAGGCAGCCAGCAGGCGGGCGGTGTGCTCACCGAAGCCTCGGATGCCAGCGAGGCCTTCTTTTTATTTTGATGACCAACGTTGATTGCGCACCTACTGTGTGCTGGTGCTGTTGCACACAGTGGGTCTACAGCAGCGAATGGGCAGCTGGGGAGTGAGTGGCACTTCAGTGGTAGATAAAGAAGTGAGAAAATGGAGCTACAGAGGGAGTTGAGGACGAGCAGGGGCGGGGTGAGGAGGGGCCAGCTAGCCCATCCAGGGATCCTGCAGGCGGGGGCACGGCAGGTGCAAAGCCTCCACCCCGAGGCGAGGAGTGCTGGGAGCGTGCTTGGAGTATCTCCGAGTCCCACCTGGCCAGAGCGAGCAAGGCAGAGAGTGGGCAGGAGATGAGCTGGCAGGTGGGCAGGACTGGACTCCCAGGCCGGGCAGACCGTGTGGGCATTTAGTTGGAAGGTTCAGGCCTTGTGCTGCCCAGTGTTAGGGTCAGGTCATGACCACACACTGCCCCGAGGCTGTGAGGTGGGGATGTGGCCAGCAGAGGTGGCCAAGGACGGGGCTGGGAAAGGCCTCCCCACGCGTCCCCTGAGATCGCTGGCGACCCTCCTCTCTCTCCCTTACCTCCTGCTCAAGCCCCCACACTTCCTTTCGTCTCCCCAATGCTCAGCCTCTGACTCAACCTGGCCATTGCCCTTACTGGAAAGCTCGCTCTGGTCACAGAGTGACTCACGCCAAGCTGCTGTCCCAGGCCCGGGGCTGGGCACGCTGGGGCCAGCGGAACGTCCAGGCACCCAGCTCTGGGCCCGCATCCCCGTCGCAACCCCCTCAGCCACTCCACCTGGCTCAGTGCCCGACCAGCGAAGGCAAATGCGAGTGATTTGTCTCCTTCACACTCACAATTTACCAAACAATTGGCCCGATGCTGCAGCATTAAGAAACTTAATGTTTTTAAGTAAAAGTTAATTGATTGAAATTAGGCAGATGGCAACAGCTGCGGAATGGCGAAAAAAAACGTACTTAGTTCACTGATGAAGCTCAAGTTTAGCGGAGTATAGCTGTGAGCGCCACTTAGCGTGGAATTATGGGAGCTGTGTGTGTGTGTGTCTGTGTGTGCATGTGCGCATGCATGCATGTGTGTCTCTGTGTGTGTGCATGGGCATGTGTGCACGTGCATATGTGTTTGTGTGTGTGCGTATGTATGCACGTGTGTGCATGTGTTGTGTGAGTGCGTGTGTGCATGTGTGCATGTGCATATGTGCACACACGTGCATGTGTGCACGTGCATGTGTGTTTGTGTGTGTGCACGTGTGTGTGTGTGTGTGTGTGTACAGGTAGGACTCCACAGTTTGCAACTCTCAGAACCTGGAGGTCCCCCTAGTACAGCTGCCCAAGCTTAAAGCTATACCCTGTATCTTATTCTTCAACACAGAAATATGTAAGAAAACCTTTTTGGGGGCAGATTTTTTATTATACAATTTTTTATAATAAAATTTTTTATTATAAAAATTCTTTCTGAAACCTTTAAATCTCCTTCCCCCTCAAAAACAGCAAGGTCTGTGAGAGAGACCAGCAGGGAAGGGGGGCCAGGACCTAGGCCATCCCTGAGAACCCCAAATGCCAGAACCCTGCCCCTCCCACCTTGAAAGATGACCAGGTCTCTGTAGTCACCCTGTTTTGGTGACACCACTCAGGAGCCTGGGCGGGCAGGGGGCTCTGGGCCCGCCGTCTCCACTGCGACGGGTGGGAAATGACTCGTGAATAGCTACGCAGGCCGCCATGCCGGTCAGTGGCGGTAGGAGAATTCAGCCTCTTCTGGAGAAACAGACTCGTCAGCGTTCGTAGGTGACAATGGCTGGCGCGGACTGTGTCTCACCCTCCTTTCACATGTCCCTGCTATTGTCCCTACGTATAAAAAAGAAATCACAAAAGATATTTACATAGCGAATCCCTTTTCAAATACTTTCCTTCAGTCAAACCAAGGCCAGCTCCACAGATATTCAATTCATCACCTCGGCTCCGTGGAAACTCTAGCTCTCACTCTGTATTTTCCTGGACCTCCTCTCTTGTTCCCCAACAACCTCCCCCGTTTCCTGCACGAATCCTGTGTCCCAAGCCACATGCTGAACTTTCTGATTCTGACATGTCAAGGCTTCGAGCTAGCCTTTCGGGGGGTTCTCCTTCTGTCCAGAGCCCGGAAGAGTCGGTTTTATCTGATTCTTCTGACTTCAGCCCAGATTTCAATTCCTCGTGGAGCCCTTCCCGCTCGTGATTGCCTCACGGTCTAAGGATCTTCCTAGTATTGGCCACTCTCCAAAACCTTCATGTTTCTATCGATTCCATGTCTATTTTTCTTGTAAAACAAGTTTTAAAACCATGCCCCCCCCCCCGGGCTAGTTTTGGTTTGGCCCAGGAGGTAAGAATTTTTTAAATGTTTTTAAATGACTGAAGGGGGAAGAAGAAAGTACTATTTCATAATGTGCAAATCATGTGAGTGTCGAATCTCAGTGTTTGAAATGAAAATATGATCATCGTGCTATATCAGTCTCAGGTGAGCAGCGCCTGTGGGAGGCCAGCATGCCCGTCCACGCCCAGCATGCCCGTAGTGTCTGTGGCGGCCTCCACACGACAGGGACAGTGTCACGTGGTCGTGACAGGAAGCGCGTGCACCACAACGCCTAAACTATGGACCCCCCCGACGCTTCCTAGAACTGGTTTGCGGACCCGGGGTCCAGAAAGACAGACACGAGAAAGCAGAGCCCTTGTCTCTCTTGCTCAAATCCTTGCTCAACAGTATTTTTTGAATGAATTTGCTTTTTTTTTTTTTTTCTGGCTGATGTTTCACTTGTTCTTCAAGACTCAGCCGAGTCCCTATCTCCAGGGGCCCTCCTCGACTCCCCCTTGCACGAGGCGGGGACGGGGACGAGCCTTTCCTCGTGCTCCTGTGCTTCCCCCGTGCTGGCATGGCCCTCGGCGGTGACAGCAGCAGCTGACACCTACCTGCTGTATCTGCCTCGGGGCAGGGTACCGCGCTGCGCTCCTGGCTTTGCGTGCGTTATCTTCGCCCTCACACATCCCCGTGAGGGAGCTACTGCTAGGATGCTCATTTGACCGATGAGGGAGCCGAGGCTCAGAGCTGACCAGCCCAAGGGCACACGGCTCTTAAGAGACGAGCAGAAACGTGAGCTTGGTCAGCTGGACCCCAGACCACGTCCGTCATCCCCACTCCTGTTATTCTCGTCTCCTCCTCGCTCACAGGTGTGCTCCTTGGGCGAGGGGCTGTGCCTTCTTCAGAAATGACGGCCGAGCGCACCCCTTTCTGCCGTGCGGGAAGCTCTTGGCCCCAGCCCACCGTGGGCGTCTCCGTCCTTCCCCTTCTGCTCACACGCCTTCTTCCCCGTGAGGGGGCCAGGCCAGAGCCGACATCCTCGCCGGACACACGGGGAAACCGAGGCTCAGAGGCGTCAAAGGAGACGCCTCCAACCACCGAGCAGCTAAGCCAGGGCCAGAGCTCGGGGGTCCTGCCTGGACGTTGTACGGGTCCCAGCTCTCCTGGGGACCGTCTTATTGACAGAGGGGCCAGGGGCGCCCCCTTGGTCTTGTCTTGTGAGGGTCTTTGTTATCAGGAATTAAAAGATGACCATCCCCCCGCTTGGTGCAACCCCCCAGGCGGTCTGCCCGTGACACTCCTGACTATGATTGCGCCTGACAGGCCCTGCCCAGGCGCACAGGGTGACCAAGCGCCGGGCTGCACCCTCCCCCCTCTCCACACACGCTCCTGCCACACGCTCCCGCCACACGCTCCCGCCTCCAAGGGCACTGGCTTCCTGACCAGCCAGCCGTGCTCTAAAGCACAAACAGGGTAGGAAATGAAAACCCCGGGAAGAGCAGATGACACGGGCAGGAGGTGGGGACACCTCCACTCCACGCAGCCTGCTCGGCGCCCCAGGCTGGCGAGAAAAACTCAAACATGATTTACTCAACCGTGTGCGAGTAAGAACCAATATCTGCCGGCCATCTGTTCAGCCGAGTGACCCCTCGGAACTCCACGGCTCCCGGTGACATCAGCATCATTCCTTCTCATCCATCTCGCCGCTTTCCTGGCTCTCCCCGCTCCCGCCCGGGATGGGAAGCGGGGGAGGGTCCCTGGCTGGCAGGGACAGCACCGCGAAGCTCGCTGCAGGCTCGGCCAAGGAGCTGTCACATGCCCTGTGCCTGGCGCTCGGGGCCGATGTTGCTGTAAGAAGCGTCTTTTGGATTCAGCACGGTTCGGAAGGGACGCCAGACCCTCCTCCACTACCAGGAGCCCTGGTCCTGACACCAGCTGGTGGTGTGACCTTGGGCAAGTCCGTTGCCAGCTCTGGGCCTCAGCTCCCCTAGGGAGCACAGGAGGGCATATGCATCATCATCTCTTCCTCACGGTCCGTTTGAGCCCCGTCTCCGCAGCCTGCCCTTTTGGGGTGGCACCTCCTATCCCCGCACAGGACCCTGACTCGAGACGTTGCCAAGTTCTCCTCCGAGGAGGGCTCTATTCTCTGCTGCACCCGTTTACCCAGATCTGCCAAGGAAGCGTCCCTGCCGTGATGCTCCCCGCCAGAATCTCGAATCTGTTACCTGGCAACCACCATCCATCCGCACGCAGGGCTCAGCGAGCCGGCCAGGCTCGTCTGCCAAGGTGATGCACACACTCACATGCACCGGGGCTGGTGAGGGACGGGACCCCAGGCACGAAGGAGACCTGTGTCCCCCGGGCCGGAATAGGGATGCACGGGAACAGCATTGCGGGGCCAAGAGCGCTGGGCGGGGAGTAAACAGAGTCGGGTCCCAGCCTCCTGTGCGGATGCCGGGTTGCTGCTCTGTGCGCTCTATAAACTCTTCCCCGCGCGGGGATACAGTTTGCCCCTCTGAGCAGCCAGAGTGACGTGACTTCCTACCAGGTCCCCAGCTAAAGTCCTTCTGCTCCGTTAAGGATCTGGGTCCTGGCCTATTAGAACATGTCTGGAATGGAGCACAGCTCTACACCGCAGCCCTGTAGTGCTTCTCTGCACACGGACAGAGGTGAAGGCAGCGGCCGAGACGCAGGACGCAGCGGCCGCTGGCCTCCAGCGGCTGGCGCGCTGGGGACAGCTGGGGTCCCGAGGGCAAGCCCTGCGCCTCTCTTCCCACTCCTGTGGTTGGTGCTGGAAACTTGGAAGTGGCCGCGGGGGGAGTGTTTGCTCCATGGAAATTGACCCAGACGCTACAAAGCTGGGTTTTTAGCTTTTTAATGAAAGATTTTTTTTGTTGTTGTTGTCATCACCCTTTTGTCCACACAGCTTCAGGGAGGTCCCTTCTCTCTGCTTCCTCCAGGGCCATCCGGGCCCGGTGTCCTGGGGAGCGTGGCCCTCTGCCCGCCTGCCTGCTGGGTGGGCTTCCAGGCGTGCGGACACAGAGCGAGGAGGAGAAGACGGGGAAGGGGCACTCGCCGTTTGTGGCCGCCGGGAACCAACCGCACGGAGACTAGCGCCTTCACAGATGATTAAGGAAGACACGTTAATAGCCGGTGTTAAAATATGTAAATAGCGCGAACATGAACCCCATCCTAATTACCATTTTGCATTATCAAGCCATTTACTACTCTTCATGGCGTCTGACGACTGTTCAGCTGTGTCAGCAAACACTTCGCAGAGCCTCCCGCCGTGGGTGACGGAACACGCCCCCCGTCGGGGCGTGGGGCTGTGGGGGGGGACACCCCTCGTCTGAGGCCCTCTTTGTGGGAGCGACACACGTTTCCAGTGCCTGGCAGCTTCCTTGGCGTCGTCCCCCCTCGCTTCTCGTGGAGGGAGAGTCCTACCCCGGCTGGCGAGAGCTGGCATTTCCCGTGTCGGCCGCTAAGCATGCCACACGGAGTCCAGGCCGTGCTGGTGCCGGCCAGCTGCAGGGCCCGCTTACCTCTTCCAGGTGACGTGCCGGCCACCCCCGGAGGTGGCCTCTGGGGTGTCCAGCCCGGGCCCTCGCCTGCTCCGGGGGCCCCGCCCGGCTCTGAAGGAGGGACGTTCCTTGCCAGCGCGGAAGGACGTGGCCTTGACGGCCACGTGGTTCTCTCCGCAGATTCCTCTAAGCCCCGCGTGGCGCTCGGGCAGCCCACAGACCCGTCCCCACGCGGGGACGTCGGTTCTTGGGCCTTTGCAGAGCTCGAGAGAACGGTTTTACTCGCCCGGTTCTAAAAACGGGTTCTTTCTCATGTAAACGTTCAGATTTCTGGCTTCTTTGGAAAAAATCCGAAGGCCGGGCAGGGCTGGCCCTGTGCGCATGTGGCAGCCATGCGTGGGCGGGGTGCTGGGGCGGGGCGGGGGGCGGCAGGGCGGGCGGGTGGGAGTGTGGCCGCTGCCTCCGGTGGCTGCGTGCGCCTCCTGTGTCAGAGCCCAGATCGTCCCTGGGTGAAGACACGCGACGTGACCCGAGACCCGCTGAAGCCACCGGCCGGCGGCCACGCGCCCTCACGCCTCACCGGGCGCAGGGAGGAGGAGGAGGAGGACGGGAGAAGCATCCAGAAGGTGCCCCCCCCTCGCGTGTCTTCACTGCCAGCTGTTTCCATCCCTCGGGGCCCCGCGCGTCCCCCTAGTGACAGAGTCCAGAGTCAACACGTCCGCACTTGGGGTGATAAAGGATCGGGTGTCGCTGGCGGGACGGAGGAACCGGAGAGGTGAATGGAGACGGTTTCCATCAACATGGAGTCGGGAGACAAAAGGCAGACGGAGAAACTATTTTGAGCCAAGGGCAGGTGACAGGGGATTCAAAATTTAATGAGCCTTAAATGCCGTTGGGTGGATAGAGCCGGAGACACACAGTTAGTTACCTCCGGGGCCCGGACGGAGGCAGGTGTGCTCGCTCAGTTTTCTTAAAGACTCCTTGGAACTAACTAATAAGCTAAAGCTCAGGCAAAGGTGGGCGGCGCCATTATTTGCAGCTAAGCCATCTTTTGGCCTCACAGGGAGACGTGTTTGCCAGGAGGGGGCTGTAGGGAGGTTCACGCTGACCCTCACCCTCAGGGCCACAGGACCAGAGGTCTCAAGGCCCACATTCGCGTGCCAGGGCCGGTGTAAGACGTACCACAGGCCGGGCGGCTGAACGTGCCCCAGATCCGTGACTGGACGTGTGTGGCAGGTGTGGGCAGGGCTGGGCCCCTCTGAGGCCTCTCTTCTTGGTTTGTGGACGGCTGTCTTCTCTCTGTGTCCTCACACAGTTTCCCTCTGGTAGTGATGTCCTAATTTCCTCCAGAACTGTGAAAAAGTACATTTCTGTTATTGAAAGCACCTGGATCGATTCCCCCCAGGTGTTCGGGAGAATGGAGGCACGCAGGCTTGTGGGGAGCACTGTGGCCTGGTCGTCCGCTGGGT
>PVKZ01006554.1:0-33431 GCA_004027375.1 Macroglossus sobrinus | reverse complement strand
TTTTTTTTTTTTAAGGGAAGTACAACATAATACAAAGTTTTTCTAATAGCAGCTTCTCACCCTACTTCTCAAACCAGGTGAGCTTTTCCAAAACCAAATAAACATAAACATTTGACTCGTTCTGAAGGCCAAGTGATGATGATTCAGTAATGTGCGAGTTAAAGGTAATTAGCAGACACTTACCTGAACCTTTTTTTTTTTTTTTTTTGGAAAAAACAGATCTATTGTTACTCCATGGAAATATTTTCATCGGGTGTTATTAAAATAATTTCTGATTCAGTTACAAAACAAGGCAGTCGAGTGGAATTCTTTGGGAAACAATAACCTTTCCCTTTTAAACACTCGTACTTACTTTGAATAAGGGTACCATCAGTTTGTTTAACACCCCCCCACACACACACACACATACACACCCCCAAAAAGCACTGATCTTGACAGGAGTGTTCATTTGCTCCAAGGATAGCCAATTGTATCTGTTTCCCAAGGTGTTTTGGGCGTAGAATGAGTCTGAAGTCACCTAGAAAACACTCGACACACTTTCTACCTCCTCTTCTTCTCTTCAGAGGTGACACGGTTATCAACGTAAATCACAGGGCTTGTCCGAGGGAGGTCTGGGGAGAAGGACAGCTCAGAAGCTCCTTCCCTACCTCACCTGCCGTATTATGTTCAATATAAGTGTGTCGGTGACGAGGGGTTGTCGTGATGACATGCCCCTCTCATGGAGAAACGCACCAGTGTGGACCGTCAGTGCCCGGATGGTGGGAAAGCGGTTAAGGAAGGCAGAGGACTGGACAGCACCCAGCGATGTCCAAGGTCATGGCTGCTAAGGTCTATAAACTAGTACTAGAAAGAGGAAACAATGAAGAAAAAGGGATGGAAGACTAACTAGCAAGGCCACAGCCTGTGATGACAAAGCTACGAGTCTTCCTCTTTGTCACCCTCCAGACGCCACGTCTGAAGTCCCGCTGGCAGGAAGGTAATGATAAAGAGAAATGCAGACGGCAAGAGCACCCCGCATGCCACACTCTGCCATTGTCCCCGGCGCCCCACAGCGCCTGGTGGAGGGCGTAGGTGCCCGTTAACTCGCAATGCATACAGCCAAGAAGCGGTACAATAAATGTCCTCTGCCCTCTCCCCCAGCCCTCCAACCCCGCTTCCCTGGCTGACTCTACCCCCACTGACGCCCTTTATGAAGGATTGACCTCCAACTCTCCATCTGGGTTGGACTCGTGACATATACAGTTTACCCACATCCTAAAACTATGGATAGAGGGAAATACTGCTTTAAATCTAGGACCAACATCAAGAGGGAACAGTTAAGTGGCTTAATTCAGCATGGGACATAAAAAAGCAATGAATTCTGCTTGTGTGGTACCTGACTTCGGTAGGACTGCCTGCCTGGTTCACGGACTCCGTGCACTGATCATTAAATCCCTTTCCCAGGAGAAGGGAAAAAAAGGAAGCCTGTCAAAATTCTCCAGTTTCCCACTTCCCTTTTCTCATGCATAATTCCCTTTGCTTTTCGGGCTGACTTGAAAAGGCCGTGAGAGGAAGATATTGCAAGCTCACCACAAATGCGATCCCTCATAGCTCGGAGACTGTTGACATAGAAGTTGTCTAGTTATGGCAATTGGCTTGTTTTGCATTTTATCCAAACAGTGAAATGTAGATTTGTAAATAATTTGTTGTGCTTAACTATCACCTTCCAAGGTATAATTCTCCAGCATAACTGTGAGATGATCACTAAAAAATGGTCATAGAAACACCTATTAATGTGTCAAGATTTACACACACACACACACACACACACACACGCTTTGGATTATGTAAATATGCCTTTTTTTTTTTTTAGAATTTTAGATATTATAAGGTTCCAGTTCTAAATACTTTAGGGTACATCTTCCAAGGACAAGGGCGTTGTCCTACATGGCCACAATACTATTATCACACCTAGAAAATGAATAATTCCACCGTTTTCCTTCATATACAGTCTAGATTCAAATTTTTCCAGTTGCTGAAAAATATGTTCCATCGATTTATTTATTCCAATCCAGGATCCAAACCAGAGTCAGATGTTGCACGTAGTTGTGAGGTTTGTTTTGGTCTTTTTTAATCTAGCGACTCCTGCCGTATTTTTTTTTGTTTTTATGACACTGATTGATTTGAAGCATCCACGCCCGTGGTCTTGTGGAATGCCCCAGATTCTAGATTTGTCTGATTGCATCCTCAAATATTTCTGGCAAGCACATGTCGTGTGTGATGTTGTATGCTTCTTATAGAATCGTGCCAGGATGCAAAACGTGTCTGGTCGTTTTAGCCGTGGATGGTAAGTCTGATCGCTTGGTTTACGAGGGGGATTGCCCTAACTCTTCGTTGTAAAGATCCATTTTCCGCTTTGTAGTTAGTGGGTAGTGTTGCGGTGAGGGGTGAGTTTTAGCGCCCTATGAAGACCCCATTCCCATCACCTTTATCCCAGGGGGTTTGGCATCTACTGATGACATCTTCGTCTAAATAAATCAATGGTGATCTTTCTTATTATATTTTCTTTCTGCATGTCTTAGCTGGATTCTTCTGCAAAGAAGAGCTGTCTGTTTTTTTTGTTTTTTTGTTTTTTCAACAAACAGATTTCCTTTGGGTTCAAACACGAGGATAAGATCACAAGGCGTTTCCCAAGATGTCTTCAGAAGTCGCTCCAGAGTAATTTCGGATGGCCGTCTCACAGACGTGAAGCAGGAGGGGTGGGGGAGGCGGGTCTGCATTGATAATAACCGCTGGTTCTGCCTGACTCACAGGAAGAGGCCGTGTGAGACATTCTTAGCGCTCTGCTTGCGTGTGTGCGTGGTCCGAGACGATGCCCGCAGCGGCCATCCGTGATGGTGCCGCTGCCGTTTCCACGTGATACAAGGTGGCAGTCACTGTTTAATTTTGTATTCTGCTGTAGCTACTGTGCCGCCTTCCGGATCTTAAATCACTGATGACTTGTCCGTGTTCCCTCCACGTGCAAGCGTACCTAACGCCCAGATTTAGGATAGGGCATACCTGTCTTCTCTTAAACTCAGAGGCTGCCCAGAGCCTGGTCTCAAGAAAAACATCCTCCTTCCCCTAGCTCCACACCGAAGTGGTGTCTCGCCTGCTGTTGCTGGAACACCAGCCACACTTTTAACGTCTCAGGCAGGGCTGTTCTGTGTCTAGGGGTCGTTTCTTTCAGCCTCCCTTGCCGTTCCAATAGTCCGTTCGCCAGTGGCTTAGCCAGCGCCCACTTTGCATCCCAGAGCTGAGCTCAATGCTACGAGGAGTACACACACATGGGACCTGGTCCCTTTTTTTGAGGAGTTTATCTGGCTGGAGAGACAATATCACAGACACACGGAGCTAAAAGAGAGTCTGGGTTTCTGGGAGTGTCTATGAGTGCGTTTTCGGGAACCGGTACGAGAAACTCCCAGGGCTGGAGTTTGAGTGTCTGCATCGTACTGCGGCAGGTGTCCACGGGGGTGATGAGAGTCTCGGAAAGGGCTGTGGCTCCCTCCGTCCACTACGGAAAGCTACCCCTGACTGAGAGACGGGTTGGGGACCGGCATCATGGAAGCAATTTCTCTTTGCTGCTAGTTCCCACGTTTTGATGGCTGTTCATCACACATCCGCTCCCAAAGATTAACCACCTACGGCTGCAGCGCCGGTCAGTGCTCTGTTGCCACTTCAGAGCCATCTGGCGAAGCTATTAATTAATGTAGGCGCATTGTCACCGTCCTAGGCAATTCAAATCTTTGGCCCCGGGAGAAAACGGCCTGGCACTGCCTGGGCTGTCTGAAGTTCGCTTCGGAGCTGGACGACCGGCATCCCTGGTGCGTGCTGACCGCATCCTCTTACTCCGGGTGCAAAGCCCTCTCGTGTCCTGTGGCCCGTTTCATCTGGAGACGTGAGCAGGGCGAGGAGTCGTGGCTTCGCACTGTCGAAAGACCGAGTGAATCTCTGCAGGGTTAGGTGCCCGGCCACGGTCAAGGTTACAGGCGCCGCTGGGTGCCAAGCCCGCTTTTTCCGGCCCCCGCTTTCTCCGGCGTGTCTTGCTCCCTTAATCAGGGCGGTGTTCGGGGGTGAGCTCCGAGGCAGGTATGTCGGCCAGACAGGGTTTTCACTGCACACTGCTGAGGCGAACCTGCCTCTCTGTCGGGCTTGCCTGGACATTGCCCCATACGCCGGTTTAAGACGTCCTTCTGGCTTCGGCTGGACCTTGGCTCTTCCCTGGCCCTGCAAAGCCCCCCACTTCGCTGCACGGCCGTTTCTAGGGCTGGTTGTCATCGTCAAGTGGATCTCGAAATCCAGATCCTTGGTCTTCTAGATCAGCGCTGTCCATAAGCACATAATGCGAGCCACATATGTTAACTTTTAATTTCTTCATCGTACAGTAAAAAGCAAAAAAGAAAGGCAAGCGAAATTCATTTTAGTCATCTACTTTATTTAACTCACTAGAGCCAAAAGTTTTATTTCAACATAGGATCAATATAAACACGACTAGCTGAGGCATTTTGCTTTTACTGAACGAATAGCTTCTAGGACCTGATGCCACTTTGCCAACTGTTGAATGGAGCCATTTGTGTACACACAGGTGGAGGGAACAGTCTCCGATGAGTGGGCTATGAGACTTGCGTGCTCGAAAAAATATGTGCACCTAGCCTGCCATGTGTGCGGCACACCCCTATTAAAACGCTTCTTCTAAACAAATGGTCCCCCCACACACCCCGTCCCCCCATGTCGACTAAAATATGCAGACGGAGGACTCTTGCTGGGTGGGGGCAGCAGAGAATAGGGCATGCATAAAACACAGTCCCCGCCCTCAGCGAGGACAGGTGGGAGGGGGACAGTGGATAAAGCTAAGGGTCAAGTGTCCCCTGAGTGGTGAGGGGGGGACATCACCCCACTCCAGCTCTTGAGCAACACCAGGTTGTCTTCAGAAAACCCGCTCGCAAATCCCCTCTCGTTTCTGAGTGAAGCCCCTGAAATACTTACTCTTTCGTATTTGCCAATTGTACTGTTGTTGAATTTGTTTGACAAGCAGAGCCCGCAACCCTTTCGAAATGGTTTGTTTCAATGGGGGGGGGGGGAGAAGGGAGGGGATAGAGGGGAAAGGTGTGGACCCCGTTGTGACAAGATGGGGTTTCTTGATGGTGGGAAGGGGTGGCCGCTTGAGGCATCAGGCGGGAGTGCCCAGTCGCCAGGGGACAGTGCTGAAAGGGAGGACACGGGAGGACATGGACTCTGCCTTCCCCAGAGCTTTGCCCACCCCGGGACTGGCATTTCATTCGGGCAGACACAGCTGTGACCCTTGGGGAGGCTGTGGAGGGTGATGGGTAAGGTCCAGGGTTTGAGAGTAAGACTGCCTGTGTGACGTGGGGGAAGTTACTTAACCTCTCTGTGCCTTGATTTTTGCATACATTAAAAAAAAAGAGTCAGTAAGTTTCAATGAGAATAAAGTACAGAAAGAGCTCCGAATATTGTCTGGCACACGGCATGTCCCCAATACATGTCATTTATTATTGTCATTATGTGAGTACCAGTTATTAGCTGTGGGGCTCCCCCAATGGGTTCCAGAAGGTTCGCAGGACTGTTGACGCCGTATCCAGCAATCCTGAAAACGGAAAGTAGTCCCATTCGAGTGTTTTTCTCCCTTGATGGCAAAACTGGGACAAAGAGATGACAGCGACTTGCCCAGGGGCTCAGAGGCTGCTTCTGAAGTGGGGAGGCTGCTCTCGGCAGAGGTGGCGGATTCCCCCAGAGGCAGGGACTTGGCCCCACGCTGGGACCGGAAACCAGGCCGCACTAAATTCACTCGCCCTCCTGGGAAATCCGGTAATTTCTGAGCCCTCAGGGGTCAGAATTGCGACGACTTTCTTTCCACTTTCAGGATTGACTGATACGGCGTCTACAGTCCTGCCAACCTCCTGGAACCGATTGGGGGAGCCCCACAGCTAATGGCTGTTACTCACATAATGACAACAATAAATGACATGTATTGGGGGACATGCCGTGTGCCTGACAATATTCCGAGCTCTTTATGCACCTTATCTCATCGAAACTTACTAATGACTTTTTTTTAATGGGAAAATCAAGGCACAGAGAGGTTAAGTAGCTTCCCCCACGTCAGGTGTGCACCTGTCACAAAGGGATAAAAAAAATAAGCCCAGGGTTGTTAAAACTCAGTAAGTGTCACGACAGGTGCACGCGGTCTGGGCTCAGTAACATCAGTCTCCCCAATTATTAGCGCCACGGCCGTTGAGGCAGACAGCGCCTGCCTGGGGTGCCGAGATGCGCGTTGGCTCACCGTGGGGCCCCGGCACCCGGCACCCCGCAGACACCCAGGAGATGTCTGCGGAGCGAACGCACCTCATCTAGGGAAGGGAGCTCCTTCCACAAGCCGAGGCCGAGGCAGCCCGTCGCCGGGAGCGCAGGCACTTCTCGGCCGCGGCGGGCTGAAACCCACCGGGCCCTCCCCCCACGCCCCCGCGGGGGGCTGCGCACGCGGTGCGGACGGCCCTCTGCCGAGCGCGGCTCTTCTGGTCTGCGTCTTATTTGCTTAATGAAGCATTTACAGCCCCCGGGAGCCGAGGGGCTGCCTGGAGCAGGGTCAGGAGCGAGGTCGCGCGGTCTGTGTTGACTCTCTGCGTCCCCATCTCAGCGCTGACCAGTCTCACAGCGCGGCTGCTCGGGCTGCGCGGGCTGCGCGGGAGTGGGGGGCTCGCGCTCCCCGCCCCTCGCGCCCCGCGCCCCGCCAGGCGAGGGGGGCGCGCGCCCTCCGGGCCAGGGTCGCCTCCGGGCCAGGGTCGCGCTCCGGGCCGGGGTCGCGCTCTGGGTCAGGGTCGCGCTCCGGGCCGGGGTCGCGCTCCGGGCCAGGGTCGTGCTCCCCGCCTCCCGCCCCCCGCCAGGCGAGGGGGGCGCGCGCTCCGGGCCAGGGTCTTACTCCGGGCCAGGGTCTTGCTCCGGGCCAGGGTCGCCTCCGGGCCAGGGTCGCGCTCTGGGTCAGGGTCGCGCTCCGGGCCGGGGTCGCGCTCCGGGCCGGGGTCGCGCTCCGGGCCGGGGTCGCGCTCCGGGCCGGGGTCGCGCTCCGGGCCAGGGTCGCGCTCCGGGCCGGGGTCGCGCTCTGGGTCAGGGTCGCGCTCCGGGTCGTGCTCCCCGCCTCCCGCCCCCCGCCAGGCGAGGGGGGCGCGCGCTCCGGGCCAGGGTCTTGCTCCGGGCCAGGGTCGCGCTCCGGGCCGGGGTCGCGCTCCGGGCCGGGGTCGCGCTCTGGGTCAGGGTCGTGCTCCGGGCCGGGGTCGCGCTCCGGGCCAGGGTCGTGCTCCCCGCCTCCCGCCCCCCGCCAGGCGAGGGGGGCGCGCGCTCCGGGCCGGGGTCGCGCTCCGGGCCAGGGTCGCGCTCCGGGCCGGGGTCGCGCCCCGGGCCAGGGTCGCGCCCCGGGCCAGGGTCGCGCTCCGGGCCAGGGTCGTGCTCCCCGCCCCCCGCCAGGCGAGGGGGGCGCGCGCGCTCCGGGCCAGGGTCGCGCTCCGGGCCAGGCGCGCGCTCCGGGCCGGGCTCGCGCTCCCCAGCCTGGGGCCCCGCGCGCCTGGACCGCGCTCCCAGGACCTCGTTAGTTCTCTGTGCGAACCCGAGCAGGTTGAATAAGAGACAAGCTCGCACTGCTAATCCTCGGCCGCGAGCACTGCCGTTCCGGTGCCCCGGATTTCTGAAATTCTTGGCTCGGGACTGCAGGCGGGGCGTGGGGGGGAGGAGGGTGCCAGCCTGTGAAAACTTCCAAAGCAGAAATCCGAGCCGCTCCCGCCCCCGGCTCCCAGCGACACCTGGACTCCAGGGACAGCGAGCAGCTGGAGGAGGAGGAGGAGGGGCGTCCCCCAAGGGTAAGGGCGCCCCCCAGGGGCGGCTCTGGCTGGCGGGTCCCAAGCCGGGCCCGCTCAGGACTAGCCGCTGAGTTCAGAGCCGGACGCCCCCCCTGCTCCGCCCCGCCCCCGCCTGTGTCTATTTCGAGCCCGGCCCCGAACCCGAGGGATTCTGGGACTTGTAGTCCGCGCCGCCGCCCCGAGCGCCGCCGCGACCCCGGCCGCGGACTACATTGCCCAGGGAGCCTCGCGGCCTATATAAGGCGCCGGGAGCCGCGTCCAAGTGCAGTAACCATGTGGCTGTGCTGCTGAGGCGCGTCCTCGGGCTCGCGGGGCGGGAGGCGAGGAGGAGGAGGAGGCGGTGCCGGAGGAGGAGGAGGCGGAGGGTGGAGAGCGAAGCCGCGCCGAGCGGTGGTGGGGGTGCTCCGCTCCCAGCCTAACGGAACGAGCTCCCACGTCGCGAGCATGGGACGAGCCAGCGGCCGCTGAGCCCCCTCCGCGCCCCGCTCCCCCGCACCGGCGCGGCTCCCCCGGCACCCAGGTAGCGGCTGCGGCCGGGCGGAGGGCGCGGGGCGTCGGTGCTGTCCCCCCCCTTCCCCCACCCCCCACCCCGAAGCACAAGTTTCTGCCCCGCTCTCTGGGAGTTCTCGGTGGGTTTGCAAGCACTTGCGTGCATTGGGGGGTCTTTTACCGAGAACATTTTTTTTGGGGGGGGAGTGGGGGGGTTCAGTTGAGGTGAAAAAAAAAATAGAAAACATTCTCGGCTCCAGGGACGGGCCGTGAGGGCTCTCGGTGCTGGCCCGGAATGGCATTCCCCCAAGTTGGAAACTGTTGCAGCGGCTGCAGGAAATAGGGTTTTTTTTTGGGGGGGGGGGTGAGAGGGTTGTGGTTGTGGGGGGGTGTCACATGGGAGTCCGCCCAAGGAAACCGTCTTTCTTGACATGTCGCCCGCCCTCGAGTCGCACGGGTGGGAGAATGATGCGTGTGCGGGGTGTGGGGGGCGGGGGTCCCCAGTGCGGAGGGCTGTCAAAAACCCTGGGAATCCGGGGGGCGCGAGGATGCGGGCGTGCGACGCTCGGCCCCCGCCGCGGGGCGCGTCCCCGCCGGGCCTGTGCCCGGCCCCGCTGGCCGCTCACTTGGTGGAAGGAAGTCCGCGAAGTTACCTGCGCTCCGCCCACGTGATCCCACCCGCCCGCCTGTCCGCTGGAGCGGGGCGGCGCGGGGAGCGGGGTGCTCACCAGGGAGGAGGGCGGAGCAGCGCTGGCCTCACACGCAGTCTCCTCTCTGGACCCTTAGGAGCCTTCCTCGGAGGAGCAGGATCCGCACCGCGGGCTGGGCGGGCTCTGGCGCCGGAGGGCCTGGCGAGGGTCAGGTGAGTGCCCCCCACGTCCCCCAGGTCAGGACTTGAGAGCCTGTTTTAATGGGGAGTAGAGTAGGAGACCCCAGATCTTACTGCCTCCCGTGATGAGCAGGGGCCGGTCCTGCTCAGCTCTGTGGGCCGAGGCTCCGGCCGGAAACAGCCCGCGAGGGGGAAAGCCATCACACTGAGCAGTGACAGGGCTGCCCCCTGGCCGGCCGAGAACCGAACTTGCCAGGAAGCACGCTGCTGACTTCAACCGGGAGGGATGCAGCCAGCGCCTGTCATCTGCCAAGAGACGTGCGCAGGAATCAACCGCGTTCCTCGTTCAAAAATAGCCCCTCTCTTTTTTTTTTCTTCCTGTGAACGCGTGTTTAATCAGAGTGGGATGGGCCGCAAGACATGATGAAAGCGGTTGCTGGCGCATGGAAAGAATTCGAACTTTGAAAAGGGAAGTTAGTTCTCGAAGCCTGAGCTGGTAGCATCCAGCCCTCGGCGGGGAGCCATCTGAATGTCACCAATGTGGCTTAGGCGCCTGGGGAGGGGGGTGTGAGCCGAGGGCAGCCCAGATCTGTAAACACAAACAACTCCTATTTTTTTTTTTTCCCCAAAATGGTCAGGCTGCGCTTCCAGAAAGGGAAGCTTCAGCCAGAGCCCGTCCCTTCCCATCGCTGCCGCTTTGGCATCACGTTTTTAAATCCCGAAAGAGTCAGGAACCGGGTAAACCCCGGGGGAGCAGGGGGGTCGGGGCTTAGGAACTTCTACAACGCGCTAAATATTTAGCTGTTCCCTGGGCTACAATCTTCGGGCTTTTTCTAATGAGAGGAGGAAAGCCAGACGCTTCGTTACCGTGGTCGAGGGCTTTTGTTTCCTGCTGATAAGATCCTCAGGAGCGTGGATCGGGCTCCGGTCGGCAGGGAGGCATTTGGATGTGTGAGGTCTGGCTCCCTGCTGGGGTTCTGGTGACTCCCATCGCCGCGTGGGCACTGGAGAGGCCGTGGATTGGGCTCCGTCCCCCTTTTCTGAGTGAGCTGCAGGCCGGGACACTCTGGTCCACGGGTTCTTCTGCAACTGGTTGCTCAAAATAAAACTGACCCATTCAGAACTTGTAAAGCTGGTCCAGAACCGTCTGTCACAGATACCCCGGGCGTCAGGGCCAGGCGGAGAGGCCCAGGTGCAGAGCGTGAAACCAGCTGCCCACGACCTGGCAGAGTGCAGGCCAGGTGTGACCACAGGCTTGTGGGGGTTTGTCTCTGCCCCCAGGTGCCCCTGAGCTGGGGGGGGGGGTGGTGAGGAAAAATGATTAGCTTATTGCTGTTGAAGAAGTAAAATGACTCTTGCTTACAGCCCAGCGATGGGGGTGACCAACACTTACCTTGACGCGGGCAGGAAACGGTGCAGCTGCAGGTGTGGGGGGAGTGACAGAGTGTGGATGTTTGAGGAGGCGTTAGGTGTGATTCTGAGTTTGTTTTGGAAAGTTGTGCGCCGAACGCCTGAATGAGAGTAAAAACAAACAAACAAACAAAAAAACCAGCCTGAGGAACGTGGTCTGAGTCTCGCCTCAGGTTCGACTCACACCTGAAATCCAGCTTGAGCCTCTGCATCAAGGCATCCGGGCAGGTGAAAGGAATCGGGCAGCCAGCCCCCATCTGAGTGATTTGAAAGTGTAGGTCCCACTGAGTCTGAAATGTCGAAATCTTTTCGTGTACCTTCAGTTTGCTTTGTGGCACTTTTCTTTTTCATATTGTGTGTGTGTGTGTGTGTGTGTGTGTGTGTGTGTGTGTGTGTGTGTAAAGTACAGCCTGCTCTTTGAATAATTGAAATCAGAACAGAAGATCATCTTATCAGGTGGGGGAAGCTTGGCGTGCTCTGACTGCATCGGTTACACCTGGCCTCTGCTTCGAGCCCCGCAGACCTGGCGGGGGTCGCATTATCCACATAAGTGGTGTCCTCTGGAGGGCGTTGGCATCTCCTGCAGGGACAGGAGAGGGAAGGGTCGCTTAGAGAAGTCGATGAGCCCAGCGAGACACCTCTGTTGCCTTTTTCCTCAGAAGTTTCTATCTGAGGAAGAAGGAAGACCAGGGTCTTAAAGTGTGTGTGTGTGTGTGAGAGAGAGAGAGAGAGAGAGAATGAGAGAGAGAGAGAGAAAGAGAGAGACAGAGAATGAGAGAGAGAGAGAGAGAGAATGAGAGAGAGAGAGAAAAGGAGAGACAGAGAATGAGAGAGAGAGAGAGAGAGAGAAAGAGAGAGACAGAATGAGAGAGAGAGAGAGAGGAAATTTCTAACTCAACGGCATTTCTCTGACGTCCGGAGAAAAACATCACATGGCCTTTTTGCTCACTGATAAATGATCTCATGGAAACTCTGCCTGATTTCTTTACAGGCAGCTCTTTAAAAACAAAGCAAAGTGAAACAACAAACCCCATATATGAACAACAACAACAAAACACAACAACAGAAGCCAATAGAAGTGGGCCTGGGCCTGGAGTGAGGGTTCTGGGTCAGGCTGTCCTCGGACCCATCTGAGTAAGGCGTCCGCACCAGGCTGGCGTCCCATCTTGTTCGCTGTTGGTTTGATCTTTTAACATAAAACACGTCGCGATCGCAGGCTCTGTATTCACCGGAAACGCAGGCAATTTTTTCCGGTACACTTTTAAGTTTTTTGCATGGCTCTTTTGGTGAAATTGATTACGTTGAAGTCGGAGGCGTGACGGACATGATTTTTATGACTTCTGCCGGTCGTCGTCGTGTCTGTTCTGAGGTTGATGCTCATGAGGATGAGCCGAACACATCATGTATCGAGCCGGCGGCGTCTCACTGAACGGTGTCCGGGTTCTTCCCTGAACTGGACGTAGTTTAAGGCATTTATTATGATCAATCTATTATGAGACGTTCTGGTAACCAATGAAGGTTGTATGGGTCAAGTCTATACTCCTTCCCTGGGCATCTTCCTCGAGCCAGAGTGTGGTCCAGCTCCTGGGGGCACAGCGATGAAAGCCCTGTGCCCCGGAGGCTTAACTAACTCCTCGTTGGGGGTCAGAGGGAGGCAGCCGGTATAGATAAGCAGGTGTACATACAGCAGGACAGGTGGCAAGTGCGATGGAGAGAAATAACGCAGAGGAAGGGGGGAGAGAAGAGAAGTGTGGGTGGGGACGTGGGGCAGTTGGAGCCCTCGTGCGCTGTGGGTGCGGCCGCTGTGGCAGGCAGTAGGGTGGCACCTCAGAGAACCGTGTGTAAAATCACCAGATGCAATTCCACCTCTGGGCACGTATCCCTGAGTATCGAAAGCAGGGACCAGAACGGATGTTTGTACGCTCGTGCTCCCAGCAGCGTCATCCACAGTAGCCAGAAGGTGTAGACAACGCAGGTGTCCACTGGCAGGTGATGGATAACCAAAATGCGGTCCCTTCGGACACTGGGGTAGTATCCGGCCTTAACAGGTCAGGAATTTCTGACACGTGCTTCAGCGTGGATGAAGCTTGGCAACATCATGCTAAGTGGAAGGAACCAGCAGAGACAAAGGGACAAGCGGTGTGTGTGATTCCACGTACGTGAGGTCCCTGGAGCAGTCAGACCCATAGACGCGGTAGAATAGTGCTGTCGGCGCGTGTGTGTGCGCGCGCGTGTGTGTGTGTGCGTGTGTGTGTGTGTGTAAGGGACACAGGGCTTCATTTTGGAAAGATGAAGACATTCTCGAGACGGATGGTGGTGCAGGTTGTACAACCCTATGAGTGTACTGCATGCCACCGAATTGTACACTTAAAAATGATTAGAGTGGTAAATTTCACGTATGTGTATTTTGCCACCGAAAAGAGAGGGAAACGATGACAAGAAAACAGGGTGTGGGGGCTAAAGGGGCAGGCCAGGTGAGGGGGGGCAGGGACCAGGGAGGGCTCATGACCCCGATGCCTTTGAGCAGAGCCCCGAGGGGAGTTAATGGGTTGACAGTGTGGCCTTGTGGGGAGAGGGTGTCCCGGGGGGCCAGGGCGGCGATTGCAAAGACCCCAAAGTGGGAGCAGGCCCATGTGGCTGCAGCAGGGGGAGGGTGCTGGGCGTTCAGGTGGGAGAGGGGGTTGAGGTCAGACCGTGCAGGTGTCTGCAGGTAAGCAGTGCTGTATTTCCCTGAGAATTTCTAAGCTCGCGAGGGGTTCAGTGTGGTTCCCACCATCACTGAACTGTGTGTCATCCTTTCTGAAGAGACGGGCGGGGACGTCAGGATCCCCCACCAGACTGGAACGTGTCGGGAGGCGAAGCCCAGTTTCCAGACCCTGGTTAAACACCTGAGCTACCTGGGATCGTCATTCCCTCCCGTTAGACGGGAATCCGCTGACGGATAGGCAAACCTGTGGTTGGTTGAAGGCCAGATTCTGAGAACCTACTGGTGGTATCCCTGTGGGTTTATCTTCATCACAAACCTGGGCCCTGCAGCCCGTCCCGTCTGGCTTCAAGCAGCTGCACGAGAAGGCCTCCAGCTCGCAGGACCCTCGGGGAGTACGCAGTTCAAAGTAAATGATTCCGAGAGCTGAAGGGGACCCCTCCGCGTGCACGAACTCACAGCGAGCCTGAGTTATGGTCGTTACTTACCGGATAAGATGTGCGTCGTCGTAGTCAGACATTAGGACATGAAGATAAGCAACAAAATAAAACCAGGCACCCCCAATCCCACCTTCCAAGATTAGAGTGTAGACCCCCCCTCTCCCCCGTGAAAATCATGTGCATATCACATTTCACGAAAGGCCTTGCTGGGCACCCCGTCTTTGCGCTCTGTCTCGAGTAGCTGGTGAATAAATGGACATCTGCGTCTTCCTTCTCCCGAAGCTGGCTGTACTTTTGATGGGACTTCGTTCGAGTGATGACACTTAGGGAATTACTACGGTCAGAATAGGATCCAGGTTCCATCACCGTCACGGAGGCCAGTCTTTGCTATTCACTTTACACTTTTTTTTTTCCAAGATAACTACATGGAAGATAAAGCTCTAGTCAGGTGTTAGCTATCTTGGGATGCGTAAAGCCTAGTAATGATTCATTTAAATACAATGTTTCTCCTTTCTTCTTCAGAGTGACCTCACCCTGTGAGGACACAGGGCCAGACACTTTATTCTGTTTGTTGACACTTACACGGGAAACTTTACTATAGAAAATTTGGGACACGCCGACCAGGGTAGAGACGTTGGTGCTGTGGGCCCCTCCCTCCCTGCTCATCCTCACCCGGCACGGTTAGCGGCTCACGGCTCGTCAGCACCCTCAGACACGCACCTCTCGTCCTGGGTGACTTCGAAGCAAATCCCAGACACGCTAGTGCCTATCTCTAGTATTAGGGTTCTTTTTTTTTTTTTTTAAACATAATCATAATTCTATTATCCATACCAGGAAAAAACTAATTTTTCATAGTCCTCATTTCCTTTTTCTATACATTTATAAATATCATATACTATGTAAACATTCATGTTTAACAGTTCAGGTTAGGATTTGGATAAGATACATTGTAAATGGTTGGTGTGTCATAATGTATATCTTTCCTATGACACTTGCTTTTGTCCGTGCATTTTTTTTTGGTGGTTGTTGAAGACACTGGGTGACTTGTTTGTCCGCGGTTGGACTTTGGCTGACTGCATCTGTGTGGCATCGGTGACCATGTTCCTCTGTGTATTGTCCCCGGATGTGCCGTGACTGGGTACTCAGATCTAGAGGTCTGAGGTTTGATCAGCCTGGTTCCTTCTTTTTCTTTCCTTGGCTCAGTCCGTGTGGTGGATTTTATTCGGGGCAGTGTATGCCGTAGGCTACACCTGAGTATGCCTCCTTGTGACACTAGTGGCCGTCGACGCTCAGGCCCTCAGTCCATCACCTCCTTTGTCGTTGCAAAACTGCTAATTTGATTTTTCCTTCTTTACTCATTAGCTGGAATCGTTTATAAAAAGAAATTTTCTCCTCTTAGGTTTTGGCTCCCTGGGAGGTAGTTCATATGAGAAAGATAGGGCCAGCCCTCGAATCTCTCCATATTTTACCAGTTTTCAAAAATCATCAGTTGATTCTCTAACGTGATCCCTGGAAATGGTTCTTAACTGGGGGATATCGGGCAATATCTGGAGAGAGGGCGATAATGGCACCCAAGGGTGCTGCTAAACCGTCTACAACTCACTGCACAGCCCCCCCCCCCAGCACACAGCGTTATTCAAAGCACCCTCAGTGCCACTGCTGAGACAGCCACGATGACCAGCGGGCGTGTTTCTTTGTTAGTATCATTGGGAGCTCATAGATTTAAAGGTATTTTGTATCTTTCACTTTGCGTCAGTATCCTTACTGGTGTTAGGATTGTTCGTCTTTGCTCAGTGAGAGAGACAGGCCGTTCAGTGGATCCAGGGGCCCAGCCCCAGTAGTCTTGGGTCCCTTTCCTGCTTCCGTATGTCAGGAACATTCCAGGCTCATCTGCACGTCTCGTCCCAGGCCTGGAGTCCGCCTTTTTCTCCAAGGACCCTTCGTTCTCTCGAGGGAGAAGTGGCATTTAGAGACCTCTGCTCAGGGCCGAGCAGGTGTATGATGGTCCTTCTCCTCATACAGGTCAGAGAACAGAAAGAAAACTTAAAAACCAAAACATTTTAATGAAAGCTTTTCCAAAATGCAATGGACGCATGCGTGCCGTTTGAAAAGGAATTCTGAGCATATGCTTAACTTTTTAATTCGGGCTCAGTTTTTGTCTTAGGATACTGGAGCTAAGACACACAGTGCTCCCCAGTTCATCAGGAAGCTGCTGACAGGCTTTTTAGACTTTGGGGCAACCCTTTAAGAGGTCGTGACATCAGTTTAGTGTGCCTTGGTGAGTGATTTCTTTTTTAATGCGTGGAATAGAATAAAAAGTATCAAAGTATATAGAATAGATGCTTAAAAAGAACTGTGTATGTTGCAACAATGTTTCTTATTCATTCATTACTTCAGTCATTCTCTCTCTCTCTCTCTCTCTCCCTCCCTCTCTCTCGCTCTCTCACACACACACACACACACACACACACTCACACACTCACACTCCCCCTCACCCCCCTTCTCTCTCTCTCTCTCAACATTGGGTGGTCCAGTTCAGCGTATTTCTTACTGTGGGTTTTGCAGTCCGAAGTTTGAGAAACTTTCTCCTACATCCTTGCCACCCCATCTGTGGTCACCAGACCAGCCTTACTGGCTTCAGCTGGGAGTGTGTTAGCAATGCAGACTCCCAGGCCGCACCCCAGACCCGCTGGATCAGAATCTGCATTTTAGCAACATCCCGGGGGATTCTCACACCCGTGAAAGTGTGAGAAGCCTTGTGCTGGAGGATGCTTGGCCTTGTGCCTTTTCAGCACTGGTCTTATTTTTCTGGTTCCTTCGTCTCTTTGTGGCTGGCTCTCTCCTGTTGAAACTGACCTTTGAACCTTCCCTCTCATTTCCAGATAAGTGAAAAGGTAGGTTGAATCGCCAGCCTGAGGTGAGAGGCTGGGGGCCTGGCAGGGTTCTCTCTGGTAGGCTTACCTTTGAGGGTGTTGTTATTGGCTGTTCAAATAGAGGTAGAAAGAGACCAGAAGCTACCTACGAAATCCACGTAGGGTTGTGAAGCCACAGACATGAACTTGAACCTGCTGTTGTCAGACACTTCGGCGAACTTATGTTTCCTGATCCAGCGAATCGGCAGAATTTCTGGGCTGCTCTGTAGAACGCGCCCCATCAGAAAGTGATGGACGCGAGAGGAAACATCACTCGCCTCTCACGTTCCTCGGGGTGCATTCGCATTTCAGGAGGAGCTTTCTCTGGGACGGGACTTGCTTCGCAAAAGAAAAGTTGAAAAGCATCTCTGCGCACAGTTTCACGCTTCCAAGCGGGAAAGGCTGACGCGTGTGGACTTAGGGACACGCATCTATGCGCCCTGGCACGCGCGTGTGGCCGCGCTCCGCCCCCACGCCTCTGCACGTCGCCCTTCCTGCCCGCTGAGCCCTTCCTCGCCCCGTCTGTGTCCGCCTTGTCCCAGCCCAGTGCATCCTTTCCCGGTGCCTGACAATCTGTCCTTCCAAGCGCCACGCAGATGAATCTAATTTTTCGTACTGCGCTCTCTCCTGATTCGCTGTTTCTCGAGTGGGCGTACTGCTTTGCAAAGCCCCCTTCACGGTGGGGAGCAAAGTGGGGGGCTGTGTCGACACGTGTGAGCCAGTCCCTGTTGCTGGCTTTTTGAGATGTTGGTCTGTGTGGGGGGCGGTGGGCTTGGGATATGGTTGCGTGTTAATAACACCGGTGGAGGTAAGAATTAGCTGGTGACAGACACAGTGGCTCCTGGGCTGTGACTGTGTCACCCTGCCAGGCTGCAGGATGGTGGGGGCTCCTGAGGACGAACCAGCGTCGCCGGCTTCTTGAGTACAGGCAAGGCATGTGACATCTGTGTGTGTGTTTCCTCTCCTGTAGAACAGGTGTGAAAACACCTGCTTCGAGTCACTGTCGCCACACCGTAGAATAGTAAATGCTAGCAGAGGTCCACGAGAGCGAAACAGAAACAGTGAGTGGTTCTAGAACAGTGAGTGGCTCTCAACCAGGGGGCGATTTTGGCGTCCGGGGGAAGGGGGGGACCTGTGGCAATGTCTAGAGACACTTCTCTTGTCACAGCTGAGGGGGGAGAGGGTGCTACTGGCATCGAGTGGGTAGGGGCCAGGAATGCTGCTGCTAAGCCTCCCGCAATACACACACCTGTCCCCACAACAAAGAGTGATGTGTCCCCAAACGTCGGTCACCCTGAGGTTGGGAAATCTTGACCTGGATGCCTTCCCCAGGTTTGGCAAGACTTCTCTCCTTTTCTGAGGCGATTAACCTGATCAACCTCGATTTGCTGGTATTTTTTGTGGGTGGTGTGTGTGTGTGTGTGTGTGTGTATGGGGGTTGGGGGGGGGGACCAGGCTGTGGGGAGAGGGCTGTCTTCTCAGGCTGGGGCTGACTTTCACTTTTTAAGGACACAAACACCCTCCCCAACCCCCAAGCACTGGCCTCGGCCTCTGGAGCCCCGAGGTCTCTCTTTGGCCACTAATCAGCTGTGCCATCGGCAAGAGATGAGACTTCTGTTGCTGTTTGCCGTTCTGCATAGAAGATGAGGAATGCGGGCTAGACGCTGTCCGCCCACCCGTGTCACGTCTCTGGACGGCCCGCGCCGAGCCCCGGGTGGGCGCCTCGCACGCTGGCCCGGGCCAGGAGGCGCGGGCGCCCGTGGCGGGACCTGCATCTTTTCCGGGCGATAGCTGTGTAAATAATAACGCCTGCTCTGCGAGGGGTCACTTAGCAGACGTCTGTGAATGGGCCGGCGGGCGATCTTTGCACATGGGGGTTTCTCTCTCGTTTCTGCATCTCGTTTCTGCACCCCCTCTGCACTGCTCTCTCTCTGAGACTGTCGCCGGGGGCCCCCTCTGCACTGCTGTCTCTCCGAGACTGTCGCCGGGGGCCCCCTCTGCACTGCTCTCTCTCCGAGACTGTCGCCGGGGGCCCCCTCTGCACTGCTCTCTCTCCGAGACTGTCGCCGGGGGCCCCCTCTGCACTGCTGTCTCTCCGAGACTGTCGCCAAGGCCCCCTCTACACTGCTCTCTCTCCAAGGCTGTCGCCGGGGGCCCCTTCTGCACTGCTCTCTCTCCGAGACTGTCACCGAGGGCCCTGCTTGGGGCCAGGGCTCCTGCACCGGGGACTTCCTCTGGGACTGGACGAAAACGAAAGCAGACGTGACTCTCCAGGCCCCGAGAGAAGACGTGCTTCTCGCAGTAGAACGTG
The DNA here is from genome assembly GCA_004027375.1 of Macroglossus sobrinus. Taxonomy (NCBI): domain Eukaryota; kingdom Metazoa; phylum Chordata; class Mammalia; order Chiroptera; family Pteropodidae; genus Macroglossus; species Macroglossus sobrinus. Next base: position 14,453 of record PVKZ01006554.1, on the reverse strand, counting down.
TCTCTCGATGGGGACACGCCGCACGCTGCGGGGACGAGGAGGCCCATGTGCGGGATGCCGGTGGGGAGGGGGTGGCCAGCCGGGTGTCCATCCCGAAAGCGTGCTGCTGCTCATCCTCAGTTCACATAACGATGGTGCTGTCCAGAGTCTCCGCTCGCAGAAAGTTCCAGAATTAGCAGTGAGCCTCTCGGTTGACAGAAGCACAGGGGACCTTTGCCCTTCTCTCGGAGGTGTCCGCGGGAGGGCGGTGGGGTCCCCTCCTGCGTCTGCAGCCGTGTTACCATATAAGTACCTGGGCCGGGGCCCCCGGGGAGGCGTCCGAGGCGGGGCGTGGAGCGTCCTTGGCCTCCGGCCAGCAGCCTCCTCTCCCCTTCCTGGGCTAGCTCCTCGTCTCCCTGAGAAGGGCCTCGCGGTCTGCCCGGCTCTGCCCACTGCGGCCCCCTCGACCTGAAAGGACAGAGCTGCCCTTGGTGCTGCTGGCGGCTGTGGCCCCTCTGGCCTCATCCGGGTTCTGGGGGGGGACCGGCCGCCTGGAGCCTCTTGGATCTCCAGGTGCTTTTAAGTCTCTGTGCATGAGCCGTCCTCTGTGTGGCCTCACTTGAGAAGCAGCCTTTTGATTTTATTCTTTTGTAAAGCCATGTTTAAAGCGCGCAGCAATGAAGCCAGCTCTCACAGACGCAGGCAAATGCGCTTTGTTCTTTTCGGGAGACAGAGGGGAGGCGGATATTCCCAGGAGGGACAGTGGGGGGCTGATGGTTTCCGTCGGCCGCGTTTCTCGGTGGAAGGATGACTTTTGAGGTGCCTCGTGTGCTTTGGGGCCAGCGGGCAACACCTGGGGACGGAAGGGTGGGCCACAGCCGTGCGCGCTCCGCCTGGCCGTGCTCGGGGCCTCCCCAGGCGTGGCAGGGAGGACGTTCTGCCGTGGCTGGCACTGGCCCGTCCGGATAAACGCCTCCCGCTCACGGTCACTCAGCACCCGGGCTCGCCGGGCGCCAGGGCTGCTCCGCCAGGCGCTGTCGTGGGGCGAGCCCTTCTGCTCCCCTGTATGCAGAGGAGACCGAGCCCCAGAGAGAGTAGGTAACTCAGGTCACGGTAACTCGCTTCCATCGCACCTAGAAGAAAGGTGAACTTGAACCCGGGCCCCGAAGTCCCGCTGGCCCTGGCTTCTTTCGTCTCCGACCCCATTCTCTTTGCAGCGTTTGTCACTCACGGGTCCTGCCAGCCCTTTTGTTCGCTAGTGTCCCATCTCTCCGCCTGCACTGGGATACAGGTTCAGTGACAGCAGGGACCTTGACGGTGTTCTGTGGACTTGCATACCCCTCCCCCACCTGGAGTAGGAGCAGCACATAGTAGGTGTTCAGTAAACGTTGGATAAAGGGGAGGCGTTAGCTCTCACGTCAAGGGGTGCTCTCTTAAACCCCGGCCGTTCGGTGGCATGTTTGGCCGTGTAATACCGTTTTATCCAGTTCCTCGAACTGACGCCCTGCGAGGCCTAAGCACACAGCCGGTGCCAAAGCAAACCTCAAATAACATTTATACCATCATCATTTTCTAAACTTTTGGGTCTCGGGAGCTCTTCGTATGCTTTCAGATCACCGAGGACCCCAAGGAACTGTTGGTGTGAGTTGTCACAGCCTGTACTTATCGTATGAGACATTTAACACTTAAGAAACACATTAAAAACCCAGTCCGCCATCAACACAGTAACATTTCTTATGAACAATAAAAAAATGCGACACCATCTTCACGTGAATGAGGGTGAGCAGCGCGCTTTCGGGTTGGGCACCCCCCCGGCTCCATGTTCCAAAACAAATTTGGGGCGAAGAGTGGCATTGCTTTGCATGTTATATATTTATATATATTTTAAATTTTTTCTGCGCATCGCTTTAAGGTCTGGCTTAGGCAAAGGCAGCTGGAGTCACGTCTGCTGCTGCCTCCAGGAGCTCACGGCATCACGTGTCGTCTCTCGCCGCCTCTGGGAAGCTCCGCTCCCTGCCACGTGCGGGGGGCTGGGTGAACAGGCCCGTCGTTGCCTCGGTGTCGTGATGAGAACCGTTCAGATCCTCTGAAAGGGCTCTGGGGGGCCCCGGGGACCCCCCTGGGGCTCCACGGAGAGCCCCTGGCTTTATGGGGTAGGCTGGTCATTTGAACAGTGGGGTGGGGTCACGGGGCCTTGGAGAGAGAGGGAGAAGTGGCAGGCGTCCGTGGCGGGGTGCTGTCGCGTACCCCCCGCGTCTGGGCCGTTGTGTCAGACGTTACGTTCACAGATATGTGCATGGGGATGCGCTTCAGCTGCTTCTGCAAACGCAGCGTTGCCGCTCAGCTGACGCTCCTCCCGAGTGGCGGAGGGACACGGAGGGCTCGGAAGCGGGTGGCGCAGCCTAGGCGCGTGCTTTTCGGATGAGGGGTTCCCGGGAGCGGCCGGGAGCTCTGTGCAGGGCGAGGGCCGGTGACAGGTGTGACGCGCGGGTCCCTCTGCAGGTCCCAGAAGAGCGGCTTCCGGTGCATGTCGCTTTGCGGCCCTCGCTCGGTCCTCCTCGCAGCCTTTGGCCTCCGGTGACATCGTGGCCTGGGATAGGGCTGTCAAGGCCTCAGGTTAGAAGATGTTCCAATCAGAGGCGTCCGTGCCGGCCGAGGCGACTGCCACCGAACGGCGGATGGCCACTGACCCAGGCCCCGCGGGAGGAGCTCGCGTGCGCTGTGGTGACGTGTGTGCAACGGCCAGAGCTAGGGGCGCTGGGTTGGTAGAACGCGGGGGCTTCCATGTCGGGGGGATGGGGACGGGATGGGACACTGGGTGACGGGCGCGGCTCCTGGCACCGGGGCTGGAGGAGGCTCCTCTACGGGCAGGGTTGGCGGGGCTCCCCAGCACCCCGTTACTGAGAGTCAGACCCTTCTCCACCCACGGGCCCGGCGGCTTCACCTTCATCAGATAACGGGGGCTCGCTCCTCTGAGTCCGTAAGAGCCTGCTCTGTGGTTCCGGGGTCCGTGCCCCGGCGTGAGGCAAGGCTGCTTCTGCGCGCCCCCCTCGTCCGAGGCCTGTGAGCGTTAACTGGCACCTCAGGTAACTTCTCGGGTAACGAAAGCGTTCTAATTTAGTCTCGCTTCTGACTTTCAAATTCTGAGTCGTGTGTAGGCGAAACGTCGAGCTGATTTTTTTATTTTTAAACAAAAATGACTAGAATGCAATTAGGTGCCTTAGGGAGACGTAGATGGGCAGCATCACAGTGCGTGAGTTTCCTGCCGCAGTCCAAGCTTTTGGCCAAAAGAAGAGAAAAAAAGAAAAATTAACTTGACACCTGTGCTGAGCTGCTTCTAATGAGGTGAACACGCTTCTTTCTGAGCGAGGCCGAGCATCCATCAGTCTGTGTGAGCGTCAGTCTGTGTGCGCGTCCGTCTGTGTGAGCGTCCGTCAGTCTGTGTGCACGTCCGTCTGTGTGAGCGTCCGTCAGTCTGTGTGAGCGTCAGTCTGTGTGCGCGTCCGTCTGTGTGAGCGTCCGTCAGTCTGTGTGCGCGTCCGTCTGTGTGAGCGCCCTTAGGGGTGAAGAGGCTGCAAATACTGAGAGGTCCTTCCTTCGAGGAGGTCGCCACCCCCGCCCGCCCAGCAGGAGCCCCGTTCGATGGCAGCGTCAGTGGGAGCAGAGCTGGGGCCCTGGCTGTCTCGGGTGCTGGGAATTTGGGGGCCGCAAGGCTCACAGGGGGTTTAAATATTCCCAGGACCTCGTGTATGGGGATGAGGTTCCCGCAGGCAGGGCCGGTGAAGGAAGGAGCGGGTGTCAATCGCGTGGCAGAGTCGGGGTTCCGGGCGGGAGGGGATGCCGGCTTCGGAGCAGGAAAAGGGGACTGTTTCGTTTCGGTTCCATCTGTGGACACTAGTGCGGGCCGGATGTGGGCGTGAGCAGCTCGCGTGATTGGCTGGCTCACCCCTCACGACGGCCAGAGAGAGTAGAGAGCGCTGCCCCCCGCTTTGCCTTGTCCCCCCTCATTTTAAAGCAGACGAGGGAGCTGATGGCTGGCGCTGAGGGGCCGATGGGCACTCAGCTGGTGAGCGGTGAAGCTGGCTTCGAACCCAGGGCTTCGGACTCTGTCTCCGGCCTGTTTGGGACGTGACGGGGGTGGCCCGGGAGGGGAGAGATGCTTCTTCTCGGGAATAGAAGTTGGAAATTTCATTTTCGGCCCTCAGATCTCTCATGGGGCCGGGACACCGCTGCTCTCTACCATCCGTCCGTCCACGTGGCCTCGAGTTTAGCTCGCGTCAGGAGAGCAGCCACCGGAACGCCGTGGGAGGGTCTCGTGGGCAGCGGGTGAGAGGGCACTGCGGTTACGCCGAACCCCGGTGTGACGGCTGCGGCGTCCCGGTCCGTGGCTGCGGAATCCGCCGTCACCGTCGCGGGCCGCGCCCCGTGGTGGAGACAGGGCGTGAACGGGTACCTGAGTGACTGGGGGACAGCGGTCGGTCGTGGCCCGGCACGGGCGGTTGGGGCGCTGTGTAGAGAAGTGTGCTGCGGACGTGTGACCCCGGTTTGGGGGTCAGAGGGGCGTCCCAGAGGCTGTGACAGCACACTCGACTGGCAGGACACCTGTGAGTTACAGGTGGTGGGGGGCGGGGCTGGGCTGGGGCAGCAGGAACCGCAGGTGCCGGGCCCTGGGGACGGAGGGGCGCACGGCCCCCTGGGGCCGGGAGGGTCTCACTGTGGCCGGAGCGCAGACGGCAGAGGGCAGAGGGCAGAGGGCAGCGGGCAGCGAGGACGGAGGGCGAGGCCGTGCCCCCGTGCGTCTGAAGGGCTGGCCGCTGTGTCTGAAGGTCCACGCCGGCCGTGTGTGTGCGCGCGCAGCGGAGCAAGCGGGCGGGGGACGGAGTCAGAGAGGTGAGTGGCAGGGCTTTCCGGGGTGCAGGTAAAGGGTGAGAGTGGCTGGGATGCGGGTGCAGGCAGAGGAGCCGGAAAGCACTGGCAGAGTCGGGAGGAGCGTTAACATTTAAAGTCGGCGTGAAAACGACGCTCAGACTCCTCGCGTGTCCGCGGAGGCGGTGCCCTCGCCCGCGTGGGGCTGCCTGGCCTGGGGACCTCGACCCGCCGCGGACGGCCAGGGCTGGCTATCTGCGAGCATGCCCAGCTGGTCCCCCAGATAGCCCCCCCCAGCCACGCGTGAGTGCCGTGGGGACAGGGCACACAGCTGTGAGGCGCTCGCAGGCACCGCTGACAGCAGGAGCAGCGAGGCAGGCTCGCCTACCCTGCCCTGAGCGACAGGAAGTCCTCCAGGGAGTGCTCCCCCACACCCCCCCTTCCCAGGCCACGGTCCCTTCTGCTGGCTTCCCCCCGCCTTTCCCCTTCCGGGACACCCCCGGTGGTGGCCCCCGGACCTCCCCTCCCCCTCCACGGCATGGACTGGGGCTGGGGAAAGCCGCTGCCTGTCCTTCGCGGGGAAGACTCGGCGGCCGCCTCACTCCTCCGTTGTTTATGTTGCTTTATTTGAAAAAACTGTGACCCTGGCCGATTGCCCGGTTGAGGGCCGTTGACTGTGGGGGGTGTGTGTGCTGGCCTGGGTTTGGGGGGGGCGGGGAATGTGAACCGTGGCTAAAGGTTACTCATTCAGTTGTCTGCTTAATGAGCACGTTGGGCAGGAAGAGGACACTTCTGTATTTTTTTCTGACTCATCGAAGGGCTCCATGGCCTCAGCAGACAAACGAGGGGACACAGAAGGAGGATAAGGGGGGGGATTGTGCGCACGGGTGAGGAGCCGTTGTCCGTGTCCTCACCGCCCGGGGTCAGAGCAGCGCTGCTTGGAGCCACACGGGCCTGGACATCACGTCCGCCTCGGGCATCTCACCCTCTCTGCCTCGGTTTCCCCGGCAGTGAAGCGGGGGTGATGGCGGGTGCCCGCAGGGCCGGGTAGGAGGAGGGACGCCGGGGAGCCGTCCGCATAGCGCAGGCGTGGTGGCGCGTGACAGGCGTCAGCCGTGACCATCAGAGGAGGTGGTCCTCTCTGGAGCAGACCGTGCTGGGGAGACGTGGCGTCCTGTCCCCTGTGGGCATCGCTGGCTGCGGGCAGCGCCGAGCGCCTCGCGCTTTGTCACCCCAGGGCGCCGACTCGAGTCTGCTCCTTCCCGTTTGGGGCCTGGCGCCTCGCCGTCAGGTGACGGGGCGGAGAGGAGGGGGCGGGGAACAGGGGTCGCTTTGCTGACTCCTGGTCCAGTGTCTGTCGGGGCCAAGCGCTCACCGGAAGGGCAGGCCCAGCGGGAGCGAGGTGGGCACGCCGGGCAAGGAGCCCCACCCGCACCCCGCTCCCCGCCCCTGCCCCCCGGGTCCCCCCAGGAGGCCGGCTCAGAACCCCAGGCGGACTTGATTTCCGGCGTGGACCCCAGCAGAACCGGCCCCCTGACCCTCCCGGTAAGGCTGTGAGTGCGGGCAGCAGGGGTGGGTGCCCACGGCGGTCTCCACGAGGGTGGCCCTCAGGGTGTCGCTGGAACCGTGGGTTCGCCTCCCAGTGTGGGCCGTCCATCCTGAAGGAGTGACCCTTTGACGCCCTTCGACCTGGCTCTGGCGCGGGGGCCGGGGCAGGCGTCCCTGTGCGTGCCGTCGTGCGTGTCTGTCCCCTCAGGTCCCCAGAGGCCGGCTCCGCGGGACGAGGGTTGGTGACGTTAGGGCTGCCGCTCTGCACATCGTTGGCGTCAGGCACGATGCTCCTCGTGTCTCCCGCGGTGTCGGGGTGGTGTCGGGGGTGAGTGGCGCTTTCACACGCGCTGAACTGAGCTGCTCCGACGGTCTCCCCGAGTCTTCGCGCCGATCCCCGCTGCATAATTCTTCCACAAGGACAACTCGGCACCGAGAAAGAAATTCAGGAGAGCAGGCCGCTACAGCTATTGTCGGTTTGCGGGGTGGAGGGTTTCTGGCAGGGGAACGTGAGTGGCCAGGTGGGAGGAGGCGCTTCAGGGAGCCTGGGTCTGCAGACGAGGCCGTGGGGAGAGCCAGGTTACCTGGCTCCACCTGCACAGCGGATGGGGAGTCCCCTGCGTGCGGTCCGCACGAGCGGCCTGCCTCCCCACGGCCCCGAGCTCGCTCTCCGTGCCCGTGTCACTTTCTGTAATTGGCTCCCGCTCTCCAATATTTAGGGCCTGATGACAGCTGTTTCTCTGAGTCAGGTGGATGTTTTTATTGGTGCGTGTGTACGTGCGTGCGTGTGTGTGTGTGTGCACGCGTGTGCATAATTGTAATCATTTCTGGGCTGTGTAGAGATCTGGAACTTACCAGCCTTTTCTAGGACGGCCCCTAACCAGCTGTATACACTTCTGACTTGACTTCTTCATCCAATTCAGCCTTATTTATTCTTACCGGCATTAGCAAGAATTTGGATGAGGGGATGCGTCTTTTCTCTCTCTGCAAGTGTTTCTTAGTAAAGGATGAGAAAGCACGACTTTGAAACAGTGTTTGAGAAAGAGGCCTCCCGTGGTGGATAGGGCTGGTGGTGTTTGTTATTATGTTTCCTTTCATTAATTAAGTTCACTTTGTTGCTTTAAGCACCTCAGGCCCTGGCTGGCCAGACCCAAGCTCTACAGGTGTTTCCTTAGGACCTCACGTCCCCGAGGCAGACGGAGATTGTTAACTGTTTCCCGGGTCAGACTTCCCAGCTCCGCTGCCAAGTTCTCCGCCGGCTTCCCTGCGGCCCTTAGCGTCCCTATTTAACACGGAGGGTCCCCGACTCGCAGAATCGGATTTGGGTGTGGTGGTTGGTGTGTTCGGAACAAGTGTTATTGTGCTTGGAACGTCCTGAGATTCACTCACGGATGGGGGCACTGGGGCTGCGTGTGGCTTCGCTGGGCTCACGTTAATGACACACGCTCATTTCAATTTGGCTTTTAAGCGGGGTGCTTTGGAAGAGCGAGCTGAGCCAAGCCAACTCGCAGGGGCTTTATTTTTATTTTTCTTCCTCTGAGCGTCTCTTTCCTTCGACTAACGTTGCCTGTTTTGCTTTGTCTAGGATTCTCGAGAAAGACATGTCTGACAAGATGTCTAGTTTCCTGCACATCGGAGACATTTGCTCTCTGTACGCGGAGGGATCGACCAATGGATTTATCAGCACCTTGGGGTAAGAGCACCTCGTTTCTCGTGTGGCAGGATTTAAGACGTCTTAACGTCGGCCGGAAACCTGATTTTCCTGGAGATAAGAATGTTATCCTTTCACGTGGCTTTTCCAGGGGCGGTCGGAATCATGAATACCAAATCCCACGTTATTTCACAATTTGTTATAATTTCCTCTTTCTGCGTGTAGAAAGGGAAGTGCTAAGTGTATGGGATAAACCTTAAGATTCATATTCACAGACCCGGAGAAGTGCCTTTCAGCTGCACAAACGTTCTATTGTCCGAGGGGGACTTGTTTGTCACACGAGCCGAGACTTCTCGGATGCTTATCTCCCTTTGGGGCAGAACCTTCTCTGCTTGAAACTGCTGTGTGCATTCGGAAGTCACCGGCTGCACAGAGTGCTGCAAATCGGATTTTTGCTCTTTTGTGTTTTTTTCCATTTGTATCCAACTTTGAACGCCATATATATCTCCTATCATGTACCCATCTGGTGGTGGTCTCCCTCCTGCTATTGCCTGGAAGAGGAAGTGAGAGGCAAACGAACTCTGAAGGCGGCAGCCGCAGACCAGAGAGTCGAGATGGCTAGCCCTGGAAGGTTCCGGAAGGTTCCGGAAGGTTCTGGAACGCTCTGGAAGGCTCCGGAAGGCTCCAGAAGGCTCTGGAATGGTCCCTATTGTGTCTGTGGCCCTGGGGTGGCATTGCTGAATTTGGCAAGGGCTGGTCTCAGATAGCTGGGGGGTGGGAAGGCCAGCAGCGTCTCCGGGGACCGTGTCCCCACAGCAGCCAGAGCCTTGCGTTTAACCACAGCCGTTCTTGAGAGAGCTTTGTCATCCGGGGTTTGTGCCGAGGGACCGTTCTCGGTCTCCCGGGCCCCTTCCTCCAGCCCAGGAGCGGGGACTTTCAGAGGTGGGATGGCATCTCAGTGAGCCCTCGCCCTGCGAGAGTTTCATTCTCCACAGTCGCCTGACAGGCAGGAGCCGTCCCCACGTGCCCGGTCAGCACACGTGCCCGGTCAGTAGACCTAGCGAGTGCTTCTCCGTCCTCCTGCTGAGCTCCTGGCACCGAGGACCCCCCCCTTCACAGTGTGTCCTCCGGGGCTCGGCAGAGGGGCCTCTGCCGCCTGCGCCTCCCTGCGTGTGCCCGTGACCCCGGCCACCCCGGCTTTCTCCGCCCCTCGCGGCAGGCTCCGGTCCCCACTTTCCGTTGCCCAGCAGCCGTGGCCAGTTCTGGGGGCGCCCGCAGCGCCGTGCTAAGCGCTGCCCGCCCCTCCTTCACCCCCCCCCCCCCCCCCCCCCCCCCCCCCCCCCCCCCCCCCCCCCCCCCCCCCCCCCCCCCCCCCCCCCCCCCCCCCCCCCCCCCCCCCCCCCCGCCGCACACCAGATTCGACGGCCACGGGCACAACATCAAGCCTGAGCCGCCCCTTCCTTTCAGCGTGTCCAACATAGCGACCGGCTGCCAGGCACTGCGGGCGTCGGCCTCGGGCGGGCTCCCCAGCCCGGTTCCGGTTCCGTAGGTGGCGGGTCCCTCCGAACGGCCCGTTTACACGTGGAGCTTTGGAACCACGTGCTGTGCACGGGCAGCGTCAGGGGGGTTTCGCGGCCACCTGTGGAGACAGTTAGGTAACCCAGGTCCTTGGGCCCGTCCCGGACGCAGCGTCAGGGGGCCCGGGGGACAGGCCAGGGCCTCCCGCCAGCAGTGAACTCGGGGACAGAAGGTCCGATGGACGTCTCCCGACCGAGACGCCCGCAGACCAGCAGCGGTGGGGTGACCAGGTGGCCGAGCGCCTCCCGCGGTTCATCTGTCCCCCTGGCCTGACCGGGCCCTTCCTCCTGGCGTGGGGACGTGCAGGGTGATCAGCCAGGCCCCTCGCTGGTGCCGAGGCGCCCCTCCCCCAGCCCAGGCTGCGGTGTCCTGTCAGGTCTGGTGGTGGCGCCACCGAGCTGGCACTCGCAGGGGCTCAAGGAGCGGGCTTTACGGGAGCACATTCCGCTCTCGAGTTTTGCATGAAAGCTCAGGTCACGGACTGCACTGTCCCTCCTGGGGAGGGGATACCATGTGTCCTGGAACCGAAGGGGGTGGACGGCTGCCCACTCCGGACACCCCGCTTCGCCCACAAGTGGATGGGGCGCCCTGGCCTGGGCAGGAAACTGCCCTCCTTCCGGGCGTGTCCAGGCCACAGAGCAGAGAGCTCTGTCCCCAGAGGCTCATTGCCTACAGAACCCTGGAGCACCCTGGAGCACCCTGGGGGCTGCAGCCCCCTGGAGGCTGGGAGGACGGGGGAGGGGCAGCGAGAGCCTGCCGCACGCGGGGCCTGGGGGCTCCCAGGGGGAGGGGGCTCCGAGTCAGGGCCCCGAGCGACAGGCGGGACTTTAGGCAGCGAGAGGGGACTTTGCAGGAAGGAGCAGTGACAGCCCGGGCCGAGTCTGAATGCCGCCCTGCTTTGGGGAAGAAACCCTGGAAAAACGAGAGTGTGTGAGCTCAGAGCAGGGCCCGCGGTCCCTTGGAATAAGAGCCAGCCCTCCCAGTCCCGGCCTGGGGACGTGGACCAGCCCCTTAAACTTCTCAGAGCCTCGGTGTCCTCATCTGTTCAAAGACACGTGTAGATATTATACGTCATCTTCATAACGACGACGTTGGTACAAATCGTTTTCTCAGCGGGTTCCTCTGAGGGAGGTGTGGGGCGTCAGCTGGGTCAGGCAGGACATTCCTGGTGGGTCTCCCCATCCCATCCGCACTTTACCCCGAGTCCTTGCGAAGCCCTGAGGTCCTTTCCCTGCGTTTACGGCCCCTCCCCCGCCAGCTCCTCCAGCTTCCTGTGGCTGCAGGGACCTGGGGCCAGCAGCTCCCCCACGGCCTCGGGCACAGTCAGCTCCCGGCTGTGTTCTGTCCCGTTCCCTTCCCCTTCGTCTCTCACAGCCCTTAGGCCATGTTCTCCCGGCCCGGTCCCTTTCTCCGCTCCTGCTCTAGCCTTGAACTCCCCGAGGACACGGGCCCAGCTCTTCCTCATCCTCAGACGCCAGGGTCTGGCACAAAGTGGGCCCACAGCATTGTCGCCCGCCGTGCCCAAGTCCGTCACGGATGGGTCCGCGGGGAGGGAGCCACTGAAGGCGGCAGCTTCGGGTGGCCGTGGGCTGCTGGACGAGGTTTGGGCTCCCCGGCGGGGACAGTCCAGGTGTCGCCCAGGGCCGGCTGTGGGTGTGTGTGTGTGGCTTCGGCGGAGCGCTTAGTAGGGTGCTGCCTTCTCAGACTCGTCCTGGCGTAGCTCTGACCCCTGTCATCCTTGCAGGCTGGTGGACGACCGCTGCGTCGTGCAGCCGGAAGCCGGGGACCTCAGCAACCCGCCCAAGAAGTTCCGAGGTGAGTGGGCGGGCGGCTGGCCTCGCTCGGCCGTCCGTGCTGCCGGGCGTGCTTTTTCTATTTCTATTTTTTCTTTTAAGCGATCGTGGGTGTAGTCACGTGTATGTGTCTAACGTGGGATTCCTGAGCTTTTACGACCCCTTGAAAACGCGTAAGGCGAGCGTGTCCAGGCGAGAAGGACTTTCGCTGGAAGGACTTCAATGGTCAGTCGCGTGTGGTCGGGTGAGTGCCAGTTCCGTGCAGAGCCTCACGCTGGTGCAGCTGTGTCTCCGGCCGGGGTAGTTACGTGTGGATGTGTCCGTCACGGGAAAGGTTATTTCAGCTGTTATTCCCGCCGCTTTGGGGCCCCGACGTGCTCAGCCCCCCTCGGCCCGGGGCGAGGTCTTCGTGCTGGCTCTCGCTTTTCCAGTCGGAAGACACAGTCAGGACGTCCCTGCTGCCGTGTGGCTGCTTATTTATTTTATTTTTTAAAATTTTTTAGGCCTCCTGCATTTAGTGTCTTCCACCGGGAGGTAGCTTGGTTTATTCCAGGAGGCGTTGGCAACGTGGCTGGTACCTTAAGACGATAAACATCTTTTCTTTGTGGCGATAGCAGTTCGCGGTCCGGCTGGAGCTGCAGGGTAGAATTAATTATCGGGGAGACGTTTTAAACAGATGCTCGGGGCCCCCCTCCAGGCGCCCCAAATGGAGCCGTGGAGGTCGGGGCCTGGGTGCTGGCGTCTTTTTTTTTTTTTTAAGGGTTCCCCAGTGACCAGTGAGTGACTCGTACAGCCAGGGTTGGTGTATTTGATTGGGTCGGGTGTTTGACCAGTGGCCTCGTTCCAAAGGGCTCCCACTTGCCATTTGCCAATTATATTGTTTGAGTTACAAGTTCTCATTGTTAGGTGATTTGGAAACTGATTTTGGTTTTTTTGGGGGGGTAAAAACTAAAGGAATTAGAATAAAATAGAAAGCAGACGTTCAGGTGGACAGAAAGCACTTGGAGGACGCCTGGGCCACCGCCGCTGTCCTGTGCCCGAGGCTGTCACAGGAACGGCTTCCCCTGAGGGGTCGCTTGACAGAAGAGTTATCGACGTAAGCCGCGTGTGACAGGGACCTCGAGGTGGCCGTCGCGCCCGCGGCCTGCTCGGTGCCTGCTCCTCGTCATCTTCCTAGACGGTCCCGAGTGCCGCGGCGATGGAGGCTGTGAGCCGGCGGTGACAGTCTGGCCACACAGAGTGGGTTCCCCGTTCTGAGCAGGAGAGCGTGCCTCAGTTCCTCCTTGAACGGGGCCGGGCAGCGCGCAGGGCCGTGCCCGCTCTGTAGCTCGTGGACCAGGGTCTGTCCCCGCAGTGAGGGGTGCAGACCCTCCAGCGTCGGGGTTCGGTAACGCTGGGGGGTGTGGAAAAGCGGCCGGGGACTTGCGCAGTGGCTGCCGTCGGAGCCCCACCCCCAGGGAGCCTGCCGGGATTGGCACGTGGGGTTCCAGAGCCCCCGGCTAATGCCCCCCTGCCGCCCAGTGGGGACCCCGCCCATGGCACCTGGTTGGAGACTGCACGGGGCCAGGCACAGCTCTGCGGCGGGGTGATCCCGGCTGGCGGCGGCTGTGAGTGGGGTGCGCTCGGATCTCACTGCACACACGTCCGTGGGACAAGGGCAGGAGCCTGGGGGAGCCCCAGACGCGCTGTGCGGGGTCGCCAGCAGCTCCTGGAGCATTGAGCAGGACCGCAGGGAGGTCGCAGGGGTGTGCGTGCCCCTCGGCACGGGGGCGTCTGTCCGGTGTCCAGTGTCCGACATGCAGGGACCGTGTCGGGATAAAATCACCCGTCCGGGGGAAGTCGTTTGGGAAGAACCGAACCCCGTCTTTGGCCGGGGTCTGCAGGGGGGTCTCGTGACGGCGACGTGATTGGTTGACTGACTTTGTCCGTAAATTACCAGTGCAGGCTGCCAGCTTGTGAGGTGCTGAGACCCGGCCGGGAGACCTGGCTCAGAACCCCCTTCCCCGCGGGCCCTGGGTGTGGGCCACACTGCCTCCCCTCCGCCCCCTGTGGAACCCCCTGGCCCAGAGCGCACACAGGGGGGACCCGGCAGCTCCGCCCAGGGCCGCCCAGGGCCACCGTGGCCCCGTCCACCTTGGAAGCTGGGCAGCTGGGAGTTGGACATTCTCCAAAGCATCCCTCTGAGGCTCCTGTAGCAACTTTAAACTTTTTTTTTTCTTCCCTAAAACAAACGGGAAACAGTCTCTCCTTTGGAAGGGATTTCTGCCTTTGCACATGCAATATATTTCGAAGTCGGAGTTGTTTTGGTGTTTAGAAACGGCGCACGGGGCCGCTGGGCAGCGTGGAGGCCTTCCTCGCCCCCTTCCTCGCCCCCTTCCTCGCCGGGCCTCTGCGCCCTGCCGCGTCCCCCACGCACCAGGAAACGTGAGATGCTGGCGGGCGGCCGGACGGGCTGCGGAGCCTTTATCTGAGCAATCAGCCGCGCTGCATGTAGTCACGTGGGTTTGCTGTGGCTTCCACTGTTCCCTTGCCAAATTCTTTCTGCAACGCCCGAGAGCCATCATCACTCGCTGTGCTTCAGTGGGGACCGGAGGCCTATTTGTGCGACGCTCCCCGTGGCTTCTGGCTCTGTGATGTTGTGAGCTCCCCTCCCAGCCGGCCACCCTACCGATCCATGACGTGGGCCCTGCGACCAGGCCCCCTGGGTTCCAGTCCAGGGTCCCCTCATTCTTAGCGACGCGACGCGGACAGATGGGTCTTCTCATCTGTAAAGAGGAGGGTGATAACCGTTGTACGTCGCACGCTTATCGTGAAGATTAAATGTGGTTTGAATTTAGCGCTGGGGGGGCTGGGTCCTTGGTTAGGGGCTTGGCGAAGCCTTGTTGTTCTTACCTTTCTGTTTCCAGCACCTTGTACAGAGCTCGGTCCTCCTGAGTGGTGGCAGGGAGGCGAGGAGCTCCATGCGACTCCTTTCTCGACGTGAGAATAATTATACATCGTTTCTCTTTTTGCCTTTAAATGCTCTTGTGCCTAGGGCT